>OU744317.1:25993387-26059823 GCA_916610145.1 Eristalis arbustorum
CCTAGTGTCCATAAAGTACTTCGGCGAAGGACAGCACATAGTGTCCAAAAAGTGCTTCTGCGAAGGACTTTGTGGAGAGCACCTAGCGTCCATAAAGTGCTTCTGCGAAGGACTTTGTTGACAGCACCTAGTGTCCATAAAGTGCTTCGGCGAAGGACTTTGTGGATAGCACCTAGCGTCCATAAAGTGCTTCTGCGAAGGACTTTGTGGACAGCACCTAGTGTCCATAAAGTGCTTCGGCGAAGGACTTTGTGGATAGCACATAGCGTCCATAAAGTGCTTCGGCGAAGGACTTTGTGGACAGCACCTAATGTCCATAAAGTGCTTCGGCGAAGGACTTTGTGGACAGCACCTAGTGTCCATAAAGTGCTTCGGCGAAGGACTTTGTGGACAGCGCCTAGTGTCCATAAAGTGCTTCGGCGAAGGACTTTCTGGACAGCACCTAATGTCCATAAAGTGCTTCGGCGAAGGACTTTCTGGACAGCACCTAGTGTCCATAAAGTACTTCGGCGAAGGACAGCACATAGTGTCCATAAACTGCTTCGGCGAAGTACTTTCTGGACAGCACCTAGTGTCCATAAAGTGCTTCGGCGAAGGACTTTGTGGATAGCACATAGCGTCCATAAAGTGCTTCGGCGAAGGACTTTGTGGACAGCACCTAGTGTCCAAAAAGTGCTTCTGCGAAGGACTTTGTGGACAGCACCTAGTGTCCATAAAGTGCTTCTGCGAAGGACTTTGTGGACAGCACCTAATGTCCATAAAGTGCTTCGGCGAAGGACTTTCTGGACAGCACCTAGTGTCCATAAAGTACTTCGGCGAAGGACAGCACATAGTGTCCATAAACTGCTTCGGCGAAGTACTTTCTGGACAGCACCTAGTGTCCATAAAGTGCTTCGGCGAAGGACTTTGTGGATAGCACATAGCGTCCATAAAGTGCTTCGGCGAAGGACTTTGTGGACAGCACCTAGTGTCCATAAAGTGCTTCGGCGAAGGACTTTGTGGACAGCGCCTAGTGTCCATAAAGTGCTTCGGCGAAGGACTTTCTGGACAGCACCTAATGTCCATAAAGTGCTTCGGCGAAGGACTTTCTGGACAGCACCTAGTGTCCATAAAGTGCTTCGGCGAAGGACTTTGTGGACAGCGCCTAGTGTCCATAAAGTGCTTCGGCGAAGGACTTTCTGGACAGCACCTAATGTCCATAAAGTGCTTCGGCGAAGGACTTTCTGGACAGCACCTAGTGTCCATAAAGTACTTCGGCGAAGGACAGCACATAGTGTCCATAAACTGCTTCGGCGAAGTACTTTCTGGACAGCACCTAGTGTCCATAAAGTGCTTCGGCGAAGGACTTTGTGGATAGCACATAGCGTCCATAAAGTGCTTCGGCGAAGGACTTTGTGGACAGCACCTAGTGTCCAAAAAGTGCTTCTGCGAAGGACTTTGTGGACAGCACCTAGTGTCCATAAAGTGCTTCTGCGAAGGACTTTGTGGACAGCACCTAATGTCCATAAAGTGCTTCGGCGAAGGACTTTCTGGACAGCACCTAGTGTCCATAAAGTACTTCGGCGAAGGACAGCACATAGTGTCCATAAACTGCTTCGGCGAAGTACTTTCTGGACAGCACCTAGTGTCCATAAAGTGCTTCGGCGAAGGACTTTGTGGATAGCACATACGTCCATAAAGTGCTTCGGCGAAGGACTTTGTGGACAGCGCCTAGTGTCCATAAAGTGCTTCGGCGAAGGACTTTCTGGACAGCACCTAATGTCCATAAAGTGCTTCGGCGAAGGACTTTCTGGACAGCACCTAGTGTCCATAAAGTGCTTCGGCGAAGGACTTTCTTTAAAGCACCTAGTGTCCATAAACTGCTTCGGCGAAGTACTTTCTGGACAGCACCTAGTGTCCATAAAGTGCTTCGGCGAAGGACTTTGTGGATAGCACATAGCGTCCATAAAGTGCTTCGGCGAAGGACTTTGTGGACAGCACCTAATGTCCATAAAGTACTTCGGCGAAGGACAGCACATAGTGTCCAAAAAGTGCTTCTGCGAAGGACTTTGTGGACAGCACCTAGTGTCCATAAAGTGCTTCGGCGAAGGACTTTCTTTAAAGCACCTAGTGTCCATAAACTGCTTCGGCGAAGTACTTTCTGGACAGCGCCTAGTGTCCATAAAGTGCTTCGGCGAAGGACTTTCTTTAAAGCACCTAGTGTCCATAAACTGCTTCGGCGAAGTACTTTCTGGACAGCACCTAGTGTCCATAAAGTGCTTCGGCGAAGGACTTTGTGGACAGCACCTAGTGTCCATAAAGTGCTTCGGCGAAGGACTTTCTTTAAAGCACCTAGTGTCCATAAACTGCTTCGGCGAAGTACTTTCTGGACAGCACCTAGTGTCCATAAAGTGCTTCGGCGAAGGACTTTGTGGACAGCGCCTAGTGTCCATAAAGTGCTTCGGCGAAGGACTTTGTGGACAGCACCTAGTGTCCATAAAGTGCTTCGGCGAAGGACTTTCTTTAAAGCACCTAGTGTCCATAAACTGCTTCGGCGAAGTACTTTCTGGACAGCACCTAGTGTCCATAAAGTGCTTCGGCGAAGGACTTTGTGGATAGCACATAGCGTCCATAAAGTGCTTCGGCGAAGGACTTTGTGGACAGCACCTAATGTCCATAAAGTACTTCGGCGAAGGACAGCACATAGTGTCCAAAAAGTGCTTCTGCGAAGGACTTTGTGGACAGCACCTAGTGTCCATAAAGTGCTTCGGCGAAGGACTTTCTTTAAAGCACCTAGTGTCCATAAACTGCTTCGGCGAAGTACTTTCTGGACAGCGCCTAGTGTCCATAAAGTGCTTCGGCGAAGGACTTTGTGGATAGCACATAGCGTCCATAAAGTGCTTCGGCGAAGGACTTTGTGGACAGCACCTAATGTCCATAAAGTGCTTCGGCGAAGGACTTTGTGGACAGCACCTAATGTCCATAAAGTGCTTCGGCGAAGGACTTTGTGGACAGCACCTAGTGTCCATAAAGTGCTTCGGCGAAGGACTTTGTTGACAGCGCCTAGTGTCCATAAAGTGCTTCGGCGAAGGACTTTCTGGACAGCACCTAATGTCCATAAAGTGCTTCGGCGAAGGACTCTCTGGACAGCACCTAGTGTCCATAAAGTGCTTCGGCGAAGGACTTTGTGGATAGCACCTAGCGTCCATAAAGTGCTTCTGCGAAGGACTTTGTTGACAGCACCTAGTGTCCATAAAGTGCTTCGGCGAAGGACTTTGTGGATAGCACCTAGCGTCCATAAAGTGCTTCTGCGAAGGACTTTGTGGACAGCACCTAGTGTCCATAAAGTGCTTCGGCGAAGGACTTTGTGGATAGCACATAGCGTCCATAAAGTGCTTCGGCGAAGGACTTTGTGGACAGCACCTAATGTCCATAAAGTGCTTCGGCGAAGGACTTTGTGGACAGCACCTAGTGTCCATAAAGTGCTTCGGCGAAGGACAGCACATAGTGTCCATAAAGTGCTTCGGCGAAGGACTTTGTGGACAGCACCTAGTGTCCATAAAGTGCTTCTGCGAAGGACTTTGTGGACAGCGCCTAGTGTCCATAAAGTGCTTCGGCGAAGGACTTTCTGGACAGCTCCTAATGTCCATAAAGTGCTTCGGCGAAGGACTTTCTGGACAGCACCTAGTGTCCATAAAGTGCTTCGGCGAAGGACTTTGTGGATAGCACATAGCGTCCATAAAGTGCTTCGGCGAAGGACTTTGTGGACAGCACCTAATGTCCATAAAGTGCTTCGGCGAAGGACTTTCTGGACAGCACCTAATGTCCATAAAGTGCTTCGGCGAAGGACTTTCTGGACAGCACCTAGTGTCCATAAAGTGCTTCGGCGAAGGACTTTCTGGACAGCACCTAGTGTCCATAAAGTACTTCGGCGAAGGACAGCACATAGTGTCCATAAACTGCTTCGGCGAAGGACTTTGTGGATAGCACATAGCGTCCATAAAGTGCTTCGGCGAAGGACTTTCTGGACAGCACCTAATGTCCATAAAGTGCTTCGGCGAAGGACTTTCTGGACAGCACCTAGTGTCCATAAAGTGCTTCGGCGAAGGACTTTGTGGATAGCACATAGCGTCCATAAAGTGCTTCGGCGAAGGACTTTCTGGACAGCACCTAATGTCCATAAAGTGCTTCGGCGAAGGACTTTCTGGACAGCACCTAGTGTCCATAAAGTGCTTCGGCGAAGTACTTTCTGGACAGCACCTAGTGTCCATAAAGTGCTTCGGCGAAGGACTTTGTGGATAGCACATAGCGTCCATAAAGTGCTTCGGCGAAGGACTTTGTGGACAGCACCTAGTGTCCATAAAGTGCTTCGGCGAAGGACTTTGTGGACAGCGCCTAGTGTCCATAAAGTGCTTCGGCGAAGGACTTTCTGGACAGCACCTAGTGTCCATAAAGTGCTTCGGCGAAGGACTTTGTGGATAGCACATAGCGTCCATAAAGTGCTTCGGCGAAGGACTTTGTGGACAGCACCTAGTGTCCATAAAGTGCTTCGGCGAAGGACTTTCTGGACAGCACCTAATGTCCATAAAGTGCTTCGGCGAAGGACTTTGTTGACAGCGCCTAGTGTCCATAAAGTGCTTCGGCGAAGGACTTTCTGGACAGCACCTAATGTCCATAAAGTGCTTCGGCGAAGGACTTTCTGGACAGCACCTAGTGTCCATAAAGTGCTTCGGCGAAGTACTTTCTGGACAGCACCTAGTGTCCATAAAGTGCTTCGGCGAAGGACTTTGTGGATAGCACATAGCGTCCATAAAGTGCTTCGGCGAAGGACTTTGTGGACAGCACCTAGTGTCCATAAAGTGCTTCGGCGAAGGACTTTGTGGACAGCGCCTAGTGTCCATAAAGTGCTTCGGCGAAGGACTTTCTGGACAGCACCTAGTGTCCATAAAGTGCTTCGGCGAAGGACTTTGTGGATAGCACATAGCGTCCATAAAGTGCTTCGGCGAAGGACTTTGTGGACAGCACCTAATGTCCATAAAGTGCTTCGGCGAAGGACTTTCTGGACAGCACCTAGTGTCCATAAAGTGCTTCGGCGAAGTACTTTCTGGACAGCACCTAGTGTCCATAAAGTGCTTCGGCGAAGGACTTTGTGGATAGCACATAGCGTCCATAAAGTGCTTCGGCGAAGGACTTTCTGGACAGCACCTAGTGTCCATAAAGTGCTTCGGCGAAGGACTTTCTGGACAGCACCTAGTGTCCATAAAGTACTTCGGCGAAGGACAGCACATAGTGTCCATAAACTGCTTCGGCGAAGTACTTTCTGGACAGCACCTAGTGTCCATAAAGTGCTTCGGCGAAGGACTTTGTTGACAGCGCCTAGTGTCCATAAAGTGCTTCGGCGAAGGACTTTCTGGACAGCACCTAATGTCCATAAAGTGCTTCGGCGAAGGACTTTCTGGACAGCACCTAGTGTCCATAAAGTGCTTCGGCGAAGTACTTTCTGGACAGCACCTAGTGTCCATAAAGTGCTTCGGCGAAGGACTTTGTGGATAGCACATAGCGTCCATAAAGTGCTTCGGCGAAGGACTTTGTGGACAGCACCTAGTGTCCATAAAGTGCTTCGGCGAAGGACTTTGTGGACAGCGCCTAGTGTCCATAAAGTGCTTCGGCGAAGGACTTTCTGGACAGCACCTAGTGTCCATAAAGTACTTCGGCGAAGGACTTTGTGGATAGCACATAGCGTCCATAAAGTGCTTCGGCGAAGGACTTTGTGGACAGCACCTAATGTCCATAAAGTGCTTCGGCGAAGGACTTTCTGGACAGCACCTAATGTCCATAAAGTGCTTCGGCGAAGGACTTTCTGGACAGCACCTAGTGTCCATAAAGTGCTTCGGCGAAGGACTTTCTGGACAGCACCTAGTGTCCATAAAGTACTTCGGCGAAGGACAGCACATAGTGTCCATAAACTGCTTCGGCGAAGTACTTTCTGGACAGCACCTAGTGTCCATAAAGTGCTTCGGCGAAGGACTTTGTGGACAGCACCTAGTGTCCATAAAGTGCTTCGGCGAAGGACTTTGTGGACAGCGCCTAGTGTCCATAAAGTGCTTCGGCGAAGGACTTTGTGGACAGCGCCTAGTGTCCATAAAGTGCTTCGGCGAAGGACTTTCTGGACAGCACCTAATGTTCATAAAGTGCTTCGGCGAAGGACTTTGTGGACAGCACCTAGTGTCCATAAAGTGCTTCGGCGAAGGACTTTGTGGATAGCACATAGCGTCCATAAAGTGCTTCGGCGAAGGACTTTCTGGACAGCACCTAGTGTCCATAAAGTGCTTCGGCGAAGGACTTTGTGGATAGCACATAGCGTCCATAAAGTGCTTCGGCGAAGGACTTTCTGGACAGCACCTAGTGTCCATAAAGTGCTTCGGCGAAGGACTTTCTGGACAGCACCTAGTGTCCATAAAGTACTTCGGCGAAGGACAGCACATAGTGTCCATAAACTGCTTCGGCGAAGGACTTTGTGGACAGCGCCTAGTGTCCATAAAGTGCTTCGGCGAAGGACTTTCTGGACAGCACCTAGTGTCCATAAAGTGCTTCGGCGAAGGACTTTGTGGATAGCACATAGCGTCCATAAAGTGCTTCGGCGAAGGACTTTGTGGACAGCACCTAGTGTCCATAAAGTGCTTCGGCGAAGGACTTTGTGGATAGCACATAGCGTCCATAAAGTGCTTCGGCGAAGGACTTTGTGGACAGCACCTAGTGCCCATAAAGTGCTTCGGCGAAGGACTTTGTGGACAGCACCTAGTGTCCATAAAGTGCTTCGGCGAAGGACTTTGTGGACAGCGCCTAGTGTCCATAAAGTGCTTCGGCGAAGGACTTTGTGGATAGCACATAGCGTCCATAAAGTGCTTCGGCGAAGGACTTTGTGGACAGCACCTAGTGTCCATAAGTGCTTCGGCGAAGGACTTTGTGGATAGCACATAGCGTCCATAAAGTGCTTCGGCGAAGGACTTTGTGGACAGCACCTAGTGTCCATAAAGTGCTTCGGCGAAGGACTTTGTGGATAGCACATAGCGTCCATAAAGTGCTTCGGCGAAGGACTTTCTGGACAGCACCTAGTGTCCATAAAGTGCTTCGGCGAAGGACTTTCTGGACAGCACCTAGTGTCCATAAAGTACTTCGGCGAAGGACAGCACATAGTGTCCATAAACTGCTTCGGCGAAGGACTTTGTGGACAGCGCCTAGTGTCCATAAAGTGCTTCGGCGAAGGACTTTCTGGACAGCACCTAGTGTCCATAAAGTGCTTCGGCGAAGGACTTTCTGGACAGCACCTAGTGTCCATAAAGTGCTTCGGCGAAGGACTTTGTGGATAGCACATAGCGTCCATAAAGTGCTTCGGCGAAGGACTTTGTGGATAGCACATAGCGTCCATAAAGTGCTTCGGCGAAGGACTTTGTGGACAGCACCTAATGTCCATAAAGTGCTTCGGCGAAGGACTTTCTGGACAGCACCTAATGTCCATAAAGTGCTTCGGCGAAGGACTTTCTGGACAGCACCTAGTGTCCATAAAGTGCTTCGGCGAAGGACTTTCTGGACAGCACCTAGTGTCCATAAAGTGCTTCGGCGAAGGACTTTGTGGATAGCACATAGCGTCCATAAAGTGCTTCGGCGAAGGACTTTGTGGATAGCACATAGCGTCCATAAAGTGCTTCGGCGAAGGACTTTGTGGACAGCACCTAGTGTCCATAAAGTGCTTCGGCGAAGGACTTTGTGGACAGCGCCTAGTGTCCATAAAGTGCTTCGGCGAAGGACTTTCTGGACAGCACCTAATGTTCATAAAGTGCTTCGGCGAAGGACTTTGTGGACAGCACCTAGTGTCCATAAAGTGCTTCGGCGAAGGACTTTGTGGATAGCACATAGCGTCCATAAAGTGCTTCGGCGAAGGACTTTGTGGACAGCACCTAATGTCCATAAAGTGCTTCGGCGAAGGACTTTCTGGACAGCACCTAATGTCCATAAAGTGCTTCGGCGAAGGACTTTCTGGACAGCACCTAGTGTCCATAAAGTGCTTCGGCGAAGGACAGCACATAGTGTCCATAAAGTGCTTCGGCGAAGGACTTTGTGGACAGCACCTAGTGTCCATAAAGTGCTTCTGCGAAGGACTTTGTGGACAGCGCCTAGTGTCCATAAAGTGTTTCGGCGAAGGACTTTCTGGACAGCACCTAATGTCCATAAAGTGCTTCGGCGAAGGACTTTCTGGACAGCACCTAGTGTCCATAAAGTGCTTCGGCGAAGGACTTTGTGGACAGCACCTAGTGTCCATAAAGTGCTTCGGCGAAGGACTTTCTGGACAGCACCTAATGTTCATAAAGTGCTTCGGCGAAGGACTTTGTGGACAGCACCTAGTGTCCATAAAGTGCTTCGGCGAAGGACTTTGTGGATAGCACATAGCGTCCATAAAGTGCTTCGGCGAAGGACTTTGTGGACAGCACCTAGTGTCCATAAAAAGCTTCGGCGAAGGACTTTGTGGACAGCACCTAGTGTCCATAAAGTGCTTCGGCGAAGGACTTTGTGGACAGCGCCTAGTGTCCATAAAGTGCTTCGGCGAAGGACTTTGTGGACAGCACCTAGTGTCCATAAAGTGCTTCGGCGAAGGACTTTGTGGACAGCGCCTAGTGTCCATAAAGTGCTTCGGCGAAGGACTTTGTGGACAGCACCTAGTGTCCATAAAGTGCTTCGGCGAAGGACTTTGTGGACAGCGCCTAGTGTCCATAAAGTGCTTCGGCGAAGGACTTTGTTGACAGCACCTAGTGTCCATAAAGTGCTTCGGCGAATAACTTTCTGGACAGCACCTAGTGTCCATAAAGTGCTTCGGCGAAGGACTTTCTGGACAGCACCTAGTGTCCATAAAGTGCTTCGGCGAAGGACTTTCTGGACAGCACCTAATGTTCATAAAGTGCTTCGGCGAAGGACTTTGTGGACAGCACCTAGTGTCCATAAAGTGCTTCGGCGAAGGACTTTGTGGATAGCACATAGCGTCCATAAAGTGCTTCGGCGAAGGACTTTGTGGACAGCACCTAGTGTCCATAAAGTGCTTCGGCGAAGGACTTTGTGGACAGCACCTAGTGTCCATAAAGTGCTTCGGCGAAGGACTTTGTGGACAGCGCCTAGTGTCCATAAAGTGCTTCGGCGAAGGACTTTGTGGACAGCACCTAGTGTCCATAAAGTGCTTCGGCGAAGGACTTTGTGGACAGCGCCTAGTGTCCATAAAGTGCTTCGGCGAAGGACTTTGTGGACAGCACCTAGTGTCCATAAAGTGCTTCGGCGAAGGACTTTGTGGACAGCGCCTAGTGTCCATAAAGTGCTTCGGCGAAGGACTTTGTTGACAGCACCTAGTGTCCATAAAGTGCTTCGGCGAATAACTTTCTGGACAGCACCTAGTGTCCATAAAGTGCTTCGGCGAAGGACTTTCTGGACAGCACCTAGTGTCCATAAAGTGCTTCGGCGAAGGACTTTGTGGACAGCACCTAGTGTCCATAAAGTGCTTCGGCGAAGGACTTTGTGGACAGCGCCTAGTGTCCATAAAGTGCTTCGGCGAAGGTTTTTGTGGACAGCGCCTAGTGTCCATAAAGTGCTTCGGCGAAGGACTTTGTGGACAGCACCTAGTGTCCATAAAGTGCTTCGGCGAAGGACTTTGTGGACAGCGCCTAGTGTCCATAAAGTGCTTCGGCGAAGGACTTTGTGGACAGCACCTAGTGTCCATAAAGTGCTTCGGCGAAGGACTTTGTGGACAGCGCCTAGTGTCCATAAAGTGCTTCGGCGAAGGACTTTCTGGACAGCACCTAGTGTCCATAAAGTGGACAGCGCCTAGTGTCCATACAGTGTTTCGGCGAAGGACTTTGTGGACAGCACCTAGTGTCCATAAAGTGCTTCGGCGAAGGACTTTCTGGACAGTGGCTGGTTTTCAGAAAATACTTGAACTTGAACGTCTTTATGCTCAAACTTCGTCACAAATTATTCACCACTGGCTTCGAGTACAGTCAAGAAAAAGATCCGGTTAGAGATCAGGGGAATATTTGGAATATTTCCGAATGGGATTATTTTCTGGAAATGTCGTAATCCTGAAAGCACGTACATCTTAATTGGCCAAGACAGTCACCGATATCTGAGGTCATGAAACGCTCCTACTGCTGCTGCCCACAATCGTGCTTTCACTTCCTCGCCTAATTTTCTGTGGCATTCCACAATTGTGCTCGCCGCCCACTGCCACACATGACTCGAGCAATGCAATTTTAAAAATCCTTCTTTGCATTGCAACGTCTCTGCGAATCGCCTTCATGCCACACTCTGCGCACTTGAACGTGTCCGAAACGCTTGGCTAGATGCCCAGAATGCAAAAATTCAAATCCACCCACACCCCCGTCCCGGTGATGATCGATTTTCTTCATTATTCCGTGCAGCAATCGGGCCGTCGCGTCGCGTAGCGTCGTCAGTTTGGAGCGAGTTTCATCCTCCGATAGACAACCGCCATGCACACTGAATCAATATCACTTCTGCTAACCCCAACTCCTTCGGCGGCTGTGCGAGGAGCAGCGACTGCCACTTTGTACTGCTTCCAACGTCATCCTTTGCATTGCTGCGGTGTCAGTGGTGGCTGTGGCTTCGGCTGTGCCACTGTGACTGTGCCGCACTATGTGCTCATTAGTGTTACTGCTCTGGTGCTTTCGGCGAACGAGAATGCCGACGACAACGACAACGACAACGGTGGCCCCCTGTTGTTTGTTTGTTATCCTTGTTGGTATTTCCTTTGTGCGGCGTTGGCTCTCCTGCGCCCTCGCAAGTTTTGTTTTGCTTTCGGGTTGTAAATTCCCAAAGCCATCGCTTTAGCTCGAGCAAAGGCCAAGATTCCGCCTCGAGGGTTATTGCCGGGAGTGAGTTTTCGGTTGAGTGCGACTACAGGGTGCATCGGTGATTTGAATGATTTGAAAGGAAATCGCTAGCGCCTACTACTGCTTGTGATGTGATGCTGAACCTCCGGTGTTTCGTGATTAGAAGAGTTGACAAAAGCCGCTTTGTGAACTGAGTGGATTCCGGAGTCGTTAACAGCAGCTTTTGATGCTGTGCAAGTGATCGGAGATACTCTGTGTGGAGGGAGTGTATGTGCTCAGAAGTCTGATTGAGATGTACAGGAACTCAGTGCGGTTTCGGGGAACTGAAATGCGAAATTGGACAGATATTCAGTTTCAGTTAATCAAAGATTCGGGTTCCACATTTTGACAAACAGAAGAATCTCAAGATCCACACGCTATCACCTGGCTAGACTCGTGTTGCTGCACAACCAACACAGTTGGTGGCAAACTTGATCACGAATTGAACGCAGAGATTGTTTGATTTCCTTGGCTTAGAGCAGGACAGTGTCTGCTTAGCCTTTCGAGGGGCTGCTATACAAGTCAATTCCCTCCTGAGGCCAATGAAAGGGGGATTTGCAAGAGTACTGCTTACTTGGAAGCCCAGATAGACGAAGATTTTGACTGTCGTCAGAGTTACAAATTTTGCCCGAGTCGACCAAAGCTACGTCCAAACTGAGTTAAACCGAGTTGACTTGATGTCAAACCGAGTTACTGAAACTAAAACGAACCGAATAAATGAACATTGAACATGTGCTCAAGGGGTTATTAATACCCTTGTCGGGGGTCAAGACAGAGAGAGAGGAGGTACCTGTGTGCATGGTCTTAAATATCTGCGGATTGAGCTGGGAAGAGCACTCCATATTCGTGTGCTGCGGCTAAAAAACGAGTCTCTAAATTTCACTTCGAGCGATCGAAAGCAGGCTTAGGGGTAAACTGATGTGCATTCCTGGCGAGACGTGTATTGCGGGTGAATTCAAGGAGAGGAGGAATGCAGTTGGCCAACTAACTTGAGCATCTTTTGTTAAAATAACGATAAAACACGGACAAAGTGGACACGGTACGTCGATGTGTGAGCGAGTCTAGTGAACGTTGTCACCTATAAGTTTAATTGCTCGCTTTTGGATTCTATCTAGTAGGTACAGGATGGTCTTGGAGGCACCAGACCAGATATGAGCGTTGCATCGATTAAGGAAACCGAAATATTTTGCCGCATTCTTGGTGATCGTTCCACCTAAGTGTTGTGTTGATGTACACACCGAGGATGGAAAGTTTTCGTCGATACAAGGGGTTCGCTTTAGAGACAGCAGGCAGCATTGAGTTTTGGAAGCATTGAAATCAACTCTGTTATTCTTACCCCAGTTAATTATGCTGTCTAGATCGGAGTTCAATGTGCTTGACATACGCTGCCGTTCCAATACTACGTCAGAAGGGCAGGGTCGTGAATTTTGGAACGAATATGAAAAGCTGAGGGTGCTGTCATCAGCGAAGGAGTGGATTGGATTAGAAGTGGCAGACAGGAGATCATTTATAAAAATGAGAAAGAGTGTCGGAGACAGAACAGAGCCTTGGGGGACACCAGCATTTATTTTGTGGATATCAGACTTGAACCCATCCAAAACAACTTGGATTGAACGGTTCGAAAGGTAGTTTGTTGTCCACAGAAGCAGAGACTCATCAACAGAATAGGCACGCATTTTCGACAAATGAGCTTGATGCCAAACTCTGTCAAATGCTTTAGAAATATCAAGCGCGACTTTCTTGCTTTCGCCTGTATTGTGCAAAGATTGGTTCCACTTTTCGGTGAGATAAGCTATCAAATCACCAGTGGACCTGTTGCTGCGGAAGCCATACTGTCGGTCATTAAGAAGCTTCCGCGATTAAAGATATTTCATAAGCTGACGATTTATCAGCGTTTCCATGACTTTAGAAAGAAGGGACGTAAGTGCTATGGGTCGGTACGAGGTGGGTGGCGAAGATGCGCCCTTTTCAGGGACGGGTTGGAAAAAATGCTATTTTCCATCTACTCGGAAAGAGACCTGAGAGAACAGGTGTAGACAAATTACAAACTGGCAGTGTTGAGCTGGCTGCAAAATTCCCCGCAAGCAGATTGGCTTTGTCTAAAGAGCTATTAGCTGGGTTGCCATTGTAAATGAGCGTGGGAATTGAGGACAAGGCGGAATTCCTTATGTTTTTGACAAATGACCAAAAGTTGTTACTACCCTTGGGACATTGTAGCACTTTTTGCCTCAACTTTTGTTCATGGGAATTCACACGTCGGATTATTGCAATGCAGTCATTCTACCGTTTAAACTTATTCCGGTTTTCCTCTGTACGGTTGGCTTTGTATAACCGGAAAGTCAACTCTCTCATTCTGATAGCATACTGCACTTCTGAATCTTCTCCTTCATGATTGCCACGCGTGTACACTCTCAGCGTCATCCTCTGTTTAGACAGAACTAGCCTTTGGTACAACTCGCACTGGAGATTTGATTGCCTTTCGCACTGCATTTCATTTCACTCTATTTCCATAGATCTGCCGTCTGACGCACAGACACTAGTGCTAAGGCTGTGACTTTCGCTGCACTCACTGACTGCCTTTGGCCAGAAAGACCTCTAGTCGAATCTTCACGGATGGTCTTACGCTGGCGTCTTACTTCATTCGGCTACACTCCTCGTTTTGCGTCGTTTTACCAAGCGGATAACCATGCGATCCTAATGCCCACGATCTATATTGTCAAGAACACTGATGCTTGTCTGAGTTTTATCGGCGATCTAAATTCGCTGGATCTCGCGTCTTTACTTAATCACGGGAAATGGGACTTATGATATTCATAAGCAAGGATCAGAGGTTCTCAACAGAACCCGAATCTGTGTTGGAACTGTCACTTAGTCATTGGATACAGCTTCATTCGGTGCTTGGACCTCTCGAGAGCACTCCTAGAGATGGCTGTTCTCTTCAGAGTATATGAAAAACGTGTGTATTCTCCCTAAGGTCTGTGAAGAATCAGCGGCATACTTATTAGCTCTAGGCAGATGACACTGTAAACGGCCACTACGTCTTGGTCTAAGCGGTGAAACGTCAGTGGAGAAGACGACAACACAACAGATCACTTCCTCTGGCACTATACCGACTTTGCTTGGGTCAGACGACAGCTATTCGATGTTCATAATGAACCCTCAATATCACATCGGAATATCTATGAAACTTCAGTAAATGTAGGCCGCTCTCTGGCGGTACAATGGATCAATTTTCGAGTCAGAGTCAAAAGATAAATAAAATCGAAAAAAATAAATAAAATATCTGCCTAGAGTGACGTTGTCGTCGATGGTTTATATGAATCGCATTGGCTTTGTTTTGCGAATCACTTCAATGTCATCGGCGTATTCTGAAAGATGTACATCCATACATAAAGATATTGCTTCTCCAGGATTATGCTTAAGAAGTCCTATGGCTGCGCGTAGCGGTGCCGTTTTTAAATGTTTATGCGTTACAGACCTTAATGGACCTGCGAGAAATCTTCCTGGTAGACAAGCGACAGTCGGAAGAAATAGTGAGCTAGTAAAAAGCTTTTTCAGTAACTTAATGAATGGAATAGCTTAAGTGACAAGATGTTGTATAATTTATGTAATGTTTGTCCAAAAAAAAAAATCCTACAAATTCAAAAGCATCGATGTTCAAAAAACAGATGCAACCCATTTCCAGGAAATCGACGAATAGGTGATCCGATTCTCATTTTCTGGGTTTTTCAGCATGGATTTTTCCGGCTTCGCACCATCGTAATGTGCTACGAACTCTGAAAAATCTATCATTCTATTAGGCAAGGCGACGGGCTGTCATGTGACTTTTTCAACATCGCACGCCGAGACTAGATGCACGATTTTCCAAAGAACCGTGCAATTGCTAGCATACGCCGACGTCGTTGACGTGATTGGTCGAACTCAGCGAGCCGTCAATGGCTGCAAAAATGGGTTTAGAGGTGAATGAGGGCAAAACAAAGTATATGCTGCCATAAAGAAAGGACACACAACATCAACGACTCGGTCAGAACGTCATCATAGGCAGCTACAACTTCGGAGTAGTAGACTTTAAATTGGCTATTAAGTTAATTGTACGAACAACATCAGCACCGGGATGACTCCTGCCAACCGCTCTTTTTATGGGCTCAAGAGGCAATTGAGTAGTAGAGCCCTCTCTCGAAAGACCAAGCTCACATTATATAAGACCTTGACCATCCCTGTCCTGCTGTATGGCGCGGAAGCCTGGACTATCTCAAGAGCGGATGAGGACGCACTTGGTCTCTTCGGGAGAAAAGTTCTGCGTTCTATATTTGGTCCTGTTTGTGTTGATGGCGTCTGGAGGAGAACTGTACGGGCTGTACAGCGACATGAGTTTAGTCAGGCGTCTACGGATTCAACGCCTAAGATAACTAGGCTATGTTGAGCGCATGGACAACACTGCTCTAGCAAGAAGAGTCTTCGACTCCGAACCAGTGTGACAACGCAATAGAGGACGACCACGAAGCCGACGGTGCAAGTGGAGAAGGACCTCAACCAACTTGGAGTGCGAAATTGGAGGCAGCTGGCTAAGGATTGTGCCAGCTGGAGAGGCTTGCTGACTGAGGCCCAGGTTCACCCCGGACTGTAGGGCCACAAGAAGAACTTGTCTCCACAAGTTCATCGGCTGTACGTGGTCTGTTAAGTGACCTCACATTCCACGTGCAGAACTGAAAATCGTTGTCCATGGTCGTCAGCAGTAGGGTCATCCGTATCCGAGGGTTGTTGCCGTCTCTGAACTTGTGTGCGTTTTACACGGTGGGGAAGTTAACCCCACGCGAAACCCCCGAACCTGGAGGACCGGGTCCTGGTTTAAACCCCCGGACAAGGGGTCGCTGCATACATTGGGTTACCTCTAAGCGGCTGCAGTAGAGGTTATCCAGAGGGCGCCGCGAGGAGGCTGTATGTCAACTTGACCAGTGCATTTTCAGGGATCGTTGCTCGCCAAGTTGAGAGAAATCAACAACTCTGCGCTGGATGCACAGGCCCATGCCCTCCTTACGTTATTTACGTCGGTGTTCTTAATTTCGTTCGGATTGTGTGATACCATTTTTTCGTATTTCGAATGAATTCTGTGATAGGGCTGATTATTTCATTTACGAATAGTTTCAGGAGCTTACAAAAACTGGGACATTCAAGGGATCTCCTTTTTTGGTGATCAGTCAGACGGTACTGAGAATTTCCATTGTCGTGTACGTTCTGCTCGTCTCTAACCGCTTTAAAGACTTCGTTTCGATATCGCCGTCGTAAGTAGGGCGGACGAAATTTGGCCATTGTATGAACTGAAGCATTCTCTTGACAGTGCTAGGAACGTGGCGATCGCCATTTAACAATCCACAGAAATCTACATTCTGAGTATCGACTCTGTGACTCTGCAAGGAGCTAAACCAGCAGACTCGAAAGGAGGAAAAGATTATAAGCAATGGATCGCTGTTTTATCCTGTGATCGACCCTTCGGACATGATTCCTGCTCTATAACACCACTCCATTCCATCGACCGAGTACTTGTCGTTTTCCTTCTTTTTGAGAAGCCGAAGCTCTTCCTTTCTTTCGCGGAAGAATAGTTGCCAAGCCGTGGGATTTTCTGTGTTGCATTTTAAAACCCAGCACATCAGAGTCACATCTCTGTTTCCACTGTTAGCTGTTTCGCCAGAACGCCAGAAGATCTTCAGGCAGGCAGCGATCCTACCAATCAAGTGCGATGTGGTCTTGCTCTCCTCCGTCATCCTCTAGATATCCGAAATCCTACCTTGACTACAACAAGAAAGTCGACTCTTAAGAAGAATACTGGAGGAGTGACTGACGTCGATCGCTCTGGTTGATTGATCTGGGATCGCCAGGTTGTAGCAGACGCCCCGTCATCAACCTAAGTCCGTTTTGTAACCGGGCATTGTGTAATTGGCACTCATGCTCGCAGGATGGGTGCCCCATATAATGATTTTTGCGGAAGCTGCATGGATGAAGAGGAGGAAGAAAATACTCATCACCTTCTCTGCTCCTGCAGTGCTCTTGCCAGTCGTAGGTTCCTGCACATAGGAGCCTACTACTTCAGCGGCCGTAACGAGCTAAAAAGTGCCAGCATTGGCCAACTATATCGGTTCATCAGCAGCACCAACTGGTTCCAGCGTTAGGAGAAGTCAATCCGCGTGGTATCACAATGGGCCTACTCTGGCCTAAGTGTGACTGCTCTGCAGCAGTCAGCCACTACTACCTAACCTAACCTAACCTAAGTCCGTTTCGTCACGTATTGTCATGCAGGCTGTGTTTCCCGAAGACCCTAGCAAGTTTGTCTTCCAGGGACAGCTCTGCGTTGAAATTTTCTGGAGTGATCTTGGTTTCATTGGTATTCCATTGATCATACACGCTTTCTAAGATATCACGAACGTCTTCCCTTCTATCGGCATCTTTGAACTTCGCTAGGGCGTAAATGAAGCTGATATTGAAACACCTCGGTTGTACTGCTAACTTGCCTGAGTCTGCCTCAGTTTCCAGTTTCCTCCAGTTTATCATCCACTTCTTGCTCCCCTCTCTCTACACCCAGCGGCAGCATCTCAAGCATTTGTTGAACAAATTCCACCAGCCAATTGACGACATCATAACGACCTGCGATCGCACCAGAGGACCTGCATCGACCCATCTGCGATGAATTAAGGAAGAAAAAAAAACCAGAAACTCCCCCCATATTCACGGCCATTTCCCGAGCTCTACAGTGCCCAGTGTGCACTTTTAACTCGTTATCCCACCACCTGAGCGTGCTTCAACCGAATAAACCCCCTCCCCCCACCGTGTGACTCGTTCCAAAAACAGACCCCTCCACAGGGTGCACTGAAAAGTGAATAAATACGAGACAAATGTGCCATCCTCCGGCTTGGGGTGCAAAGAAGCTAAGTTTTGACATCCGCCTTGTATATCTCTGGGTTCCGTTCACAAACAGTCACGGTCCCGTTCGTCGCCCTGCGGGGGTGGGATCCTTTAAGAATCCTTGTTTGATATGAAAATATTTGTTTTCATTTCGTTCAATGGTTTCCACTTAATCCTTTCGAGCTGCCAACATTTCGGGTGCATGTGACGGTGTGTGTGTGTGGTTGGGTGGATGCGCGTCTGTTTGTGTGCGAGGATGTGAAGGAGTGGAAGTACCTCTCGAGAGTCTTCCTTTGAGTGTTTTTGGAGTTTGTATGGTATTTCTCTGGTGTCTCCTTACCACCGTCCGCCCACGCCTCCCATCCTGTCACACACACACACGCCACCCTTACTTTGTACATCTAGTCGAAGGATTTGTATCGCTTCTTCAGGCCAAGAAGATGTTTAAGGTGGCAGCCAGGCAGCCAGTGCATTTTCGTTTTGAATTCCATTTCTGCACACGAAACTTCCACCACCCATTCCCTCGCACACACACACACACACACACACACCCAGTCAAACACAGTCGAGCAAGCAAATCCTTCATCAGGGATTCACGAAGCGTCCTAGATGGCTGCTGCTGAAAATTCAGTGGCATTTTAATATCCTGAAAGTATTTGGCAAACATCCGCCTGTTTTCGAACGCAGTACTTGTGCTGGGTGCTCTTTGCTTTGCCGTGCACCCCACCGCACGGCGCACGGCGTGTATTTCATTCTCTAACTCTAACCCCAGTCATCCACAGCCTCCACCCGCCTCCGCCCGGCAACGGGCGTAGTGTAGTTGTGAAAGTTTTTAGTACTTTGAAAAATTCTTATTTCGGAAGGTGGTGCGCAGGAGGTGCGGTTGGAACAATGACGGCACAGTCGCACATAAACGCATTATATCGGAAAGTCGTTACCCACACAGGCACACGTCCTGTCGTGAAGACAAAGGTGGGCATCCTTGGCAGCAGCGCTCAGGCTGCTCAGAGATGCCCCCGAGTTGCCTGTATGTCACTCTGTTTAATGTGATTTGATGTTAAGCACTTCTAAATGGGATATCTGTGAAGGATGCCGGATGAGATGGCGGATCGGCTGAAGTGATGTTTGCCCTGCGATGCTCTTCAATTGGAAGCCTGATTTTTTAATCTTGTTTTATTGCATCGTTCCCTTCTTTATTTCCTTCGTTTTTTTTCCCGCCCCTGCGGGTTGTGTGTGCAGTGTGCAGGGGTCGCGGACTCGACATTTACGAATCGATGAGGAGAACGAGATGATTAAGGTGGGAGGACCGGGTCGGGCCACATAAAATTGGGGTTACAAAAGGATACTCGGTTCGCTTTGTTTTTGTTGTCAATTCGTTGTTTATGCTCCTTGGGGTTCAGTTAATCAAGTTTATGGGCAATTGACTGGAAATCGTTTTATGTTATGTATCGGAGATATTATTGCATGCGTTGCTGATGCGGGGAGCGTTTCTTTTCACTTAAATAATGCGATAATGCGAAAGCTAATAACGATTGTTTTCGGGGGTCGCAGTGAGTCAAGGGTTGTGAGGGAACGAGATCCCGGTCCTATAGGATGCCACAAATGGGACGGCAAAGAGTGCGAGTAATTTGCTCCCCGTGACTGAGTTTTGGGCACATTTCTACAAACAGACTGCAAGGGGTTCAAAGGCGTTGAAATGTTGAGTGAAAATGTCGTGGGCTTGAAAATAGCAGAGATCTTTAAAGCTTCTTTGAGATTGCTGGCCTGATATGTGGATGCTTTCACTAGGAATCTCCGAAGAGGATGAAGAAATTACTCGTCGCTTCTAGAGAAGAGGTCTGTGAGCTAATATTGTTCCTACTTGCTTTGCCGACAAGTGAAGGAGAAGATTAAACCACAAACTGAGCGGCGACGTGAGCCTAGTCAGGTGGCGGCGCACAGAACGCATGCACGACACAGATCCGGCCCGACGAGCCTGTGCAACAACGCAAAAGAGTATGGCTACATCTAAGGTGGTGCACACAAGTGGCGATGTTTGATGGGGCATGTGGGCATGTTTGAAACTTTAGGCACTAGCTGAAGAGCCCTGTTGGTTGCGACCCGGATCCACTCCACAAATAAGAACTATATGCTTTATCCACAGAGAGCCAATTACAGCTTGCGGCAAGTAATGATAATTTACTTGATATGTAGTAGAGATACCTTCTTTATTAACGTTCATGAATCTGCTAGGTAGCAACTTATTTCCATTTCGTTTAGCTTGATTTAATTGAAGATGCTTTATATACATACATATATCCTCGCACGAATCAGCCGAATTCTGTTACACTCCTTCTATAGTCGAAGCTCCTTAGGCTCACTTGAGCCATGAAAATGAACAGATGCAACAAGAAGTACAAGTCAAGACTGTACCCCGACGGCTCCAAACTAGACTGCAGAGTAACTCAAATTTTTCAAAGCCTAAAAACTTCCAGATAATTCCAGGGTTTTCCAAGCAGTTTTTGCTATCCGGGAAGCCCATCGTCAGGCCAGATTCACATATCCTGCCAACACAAAAGGTGTCTACATGTATCGATAGCTAAGCTGCCATCAAAGCTATTGCGTCCTACACCACACATTCCAAACAGGTAGAGGAATGCCGGGCCGAGCTAACATCAAGGTCAGCTCAACATATCCCTCGTCTGGGTACCTGGTCACAGTGACATCCCAGGAAATGAGCAAGCGGATGAACTCGTTTGGCAAGATTCCTTCCTTCAAAGCGCTCTTGCAGAGGACGTATTCATAAATCACTCAATCACTTCCTTTAGATTGCTTACCACAGATGGGCCAGACCTTTTCATGTTTGATGTGGCGCTACAGTCCGACGTGGACCTGGGCCTCAACTAACAAGCCTCTCCAACTAGCGCGATCTCTGGTTGATATCCTTCCACTTGAGTGCGCCACCTAAAACGGGCGTACTCTGTTCCATTGTCCCACAGGTCGGATTCGAAGATTCTTCGGGCCGGAGCTGAGTAGTCTATACGCTCCGCATGGTCTAGCCCCCGTAGGCGTTGGATCCGTAGACGTCTAACTAGGCTGCTCATGTCGTTGACATTGAAGATCTCGGTGAGTTCGTTACCGACCTTGATGGAGCAGCGAAAATTCTCCATCGTTATCCTGAACTACATAAATCGAATTGCCGATGACTCCTCTAGTTGTCTTCAACATCGATAATGATAACAATCCTGGGCACACTGCTTCCAGTCAAGAAGATCAAGCCGTCTTGAGTCGGTAATGACTTGCACTTTATACCAATTGTTCGAACCCCCTTCTCTTCTCAAATTAAGAGGCTTGGATACTTATAGCTGGTGCCCATGCGCTCAATATAACCGATCCAGTGAAGTCGACGGACTTTTGCCTTCCGAAATGCATTCACGTCTGTATCCAGCTCGTCTTCTCCTTCCTCTACCTTTCTCCTGCACAAGACCTTGAATGTAAACGATGGAGAATTGTTTTCCAAGTCGCCGAGAATTAGCTCTTCTGCTGTTTTGCTTGTGTTGTTCAAAAAATGCTAGGTGGGTAGGTAGGTGCTAGGTATTTGAGTACCCTAACGCCCTTGTGAGCGTGGCTAAGGAAGCCACAATGTGACTTCTCACAAGCCATTCGTGGCTTCTTTTGATGGTGAACGACTGTTGTTGCATAACTCAAGTACTTACATATGCTGCCAGGCCAAATGACAATTCAAGTGTTCCGATGAACATTGCCAACTGCTGAAATATAAGACCTATCATCGCCCTCTGGTCACTCTTTATGTTGGAGCTGCCTTAGGAATCCGAATGTGTAATTATTTGTTACATGTTTACTTACTGATTGTCAGGCCGAGGACATGTGGAATGTTAGAGCCAGATCTGGAGATGAAGTCGACTTGCGCCCGATGACTGGGGCTATACACCGGATGCTCGATCTTCCTCTCATTCTCGAATCAGGACGCTCGCAATGGAAACCCTCTTAGCTATAGCATTGGACCAGTAGACCAGTCAATGCATTCGACGCACTTTTATCATCCGGACTGTATTCACATCTCTTCTTTCTTTTTCAGGCCGACGACCCATGAAGGGTCCGAGTCTGAGCAATTGCTGCCTTCCATCGGTGACGGTGCTAGGCGCGCTGCTTCCAGTCATCAAGGCCAAGCTGTCTAACATCCGCGATAGCTTCAGTCTTCCTCTTTCTCAAACTAGGAAGCTCGGATTCGAAGATACTCTTTGCTGGAGCATTTATGTCCATTCGCTCGATGTGGCCGAGCTAGTGACGAATTTTAAGCTTCCGGACTTCAGCCACATCCTTGTACAGTCCGTAGAGTTCGCGGTTGTGTGCTCTCCTCCATTCGCTTTCCTCGCAGACGGGACCATATATCCGAGGCAGATTTTTTCTTTTGAAGCATCAAGAATCAGCTCGTCGAGCTTTCAGCTCCCAAAGGAGGACTGGCAAAATAAGAGTCTTGTAGAGCATGATTTTTGTCCTTCAAGTCAGAAGTTTCGAGCCCAGTTGTTTTGACAGGCCGAAGTAGCATCGGTTGCCAAGGGCTATTCTACGTCTAATCTCCACCGTGATGTAGTTTGTGGAGTTAACGTTTGCCCTAAGGTAGACAAACTCCTTTAATACCTCATTTTGGCTGCCGTTTCTAACGTTTTGGACTTGGTGGTGTGCGGCGGATCGTTTTTTGCTCGGTAGCATACATTTTCCATCGGTGACGGTCCTGGGCACGCTGCTTCCAGTCATCAAGTCAAAGCTGTCTACATCCGCCATGACTTGGTCTTTGTACCGGAGGTTCGGTCTTCCTCTCCTTCTCAAACTAGGAGACTCGGCTTAGAAGATCATCTTTGCTGGAGCGTTGTTCGTTAACATCTCTATTCACATGTATTCTATATTTACTCGTTCATATTTAGCTCGTCGTCTCCTCTATTCACCTTCCTCCCAGAAAAGACATTATGTATAGAGTGAGTTCAGGCATCAAAAATAAGCTCCTCTCCTGTTTGACTTGTGTTGTTTCGCGATTGAGTTTTTTACAAGCCTTTTTTTGGCTTTGTCGACATTGAAGGACTGTTATTGGACGTAGACAGAGCCAGGCCGAGTGACGAGCATTAAATCGTGACCACCTTCCTCTACGAACTTGTGCTCTACTGTTCATGAACGATACGTAAGGTCCTCAATTGTTTGAACGGCGAGTGAGATCGTTCCACTCCCAAGCCGGAAGCAGTAAAGACTGCATTTCAAGCATTTCACTCGAAAGGACTTGATATTGTCCACGACGACCATTGTCTCCAATTCAAACTCAAGTAAGCATGCGTTGCTTCCAGTAAGTACTACTCCAAGACATAAAATCAAAAGAACACGAACAATGGCTGTGAATTCACGACCGCCGTAAGAAGGTATCGTTTTCCTCTAATCCACTGCAGGTGCGTCCTTCATCGAGGCCCACCATAAACGCAGAGTTTTACGTCCCACCTTCAAAGTCCAACCAACTCAACGAAGGAAGAACCACATAAATTCGCCCCCAAAATGTGCACACATTCATCTCCGATCGGGTTCATAAATTCGAACAACCTTCGACTAGAGCGATACACTTTCACCGGTCTGCTGGCATCCAAACCACCCCTACCCCCTGACAAGGCAAAAATAAACACCGCATAGACTCACATTTACCGGGCCCTCCCCCCAAATCCCCATTGTGTCTCAACGGTGTCGCTAAAGTCCCATTGACAGCGACTCAGGCCTAAGGGTGATTTATGGCATCTCAGGTGCTTTCCTGCGTCTCAATTTGAATAAATATCGTTTTCTGGTCAGCACATTTATGACGGTCGTCACGCGTTTATTATTCACCGACGAGGACCTGCGAAATCATTCCCCGAAGCCTCATTTTGCTTACCACGCAAATTGAATACCAAAAACCGAATTAAGTGTTCCCTCTCCCGCGCTCTCCCCCACCGACGGCGACCGTCGACCATCTCCGGTCCAGCGGCAGCCACGTTCAGTCTCACAAGGGTTGTATTAAAAATCCAATAAACCATCCCTTTATTGCCGCCATAAGAAGGATACGAAAATAAAAGAACACATGCGTGGGTGGGAGCAGCCAGTTAAAAGCTCAATTGACACAAAAGTGCCGTGCCCCGGATTATCCAGAGCGAGTCCGGCGTCTCGGGTTTGCAGTTGAGCAGCATGGCCACCACGAAGTTGGTGCTGTGTCCGGTGGTCGAGAGGATGCCACGCCGCTCGGCCGTCTTGTACAGCGGACAGAGGTACGTGAGCCGCTCGACGACCTCCTCCTTCAAGCAGGGACGCATCCAAATCAGCGGCATGCTATCGAACAGCTCCCTCGGGTACGATTCGGCCAAGTAGTTGCTGGCCCGGTCCCAGCGAGCGCCTTCCAGGAATATCCCGTACACGTACACGCCGTCCTGGGGGGCCACTGTGTCCGGACGGCCGTCGCCCTCGATGCGCAGCACCTCGTAGTCGAAGACGAGCAGATCGATGGGAATCACATACTTACGGGCGTAGTTCTGCTGGGCGCCGGTGAGGAAGGCCTGCGTGAAGAAGAACCCCGACAGCCAGAAGGTCGGCGGTGGCCCCTCCTCGAACCACTTCTGCGATGGCAACGGGCGTTTGTTAAATCGATTGTCAAGGCGCACTGCTTTGCGGCCGCTTACCTGAAGGAACTCCAGTCGCTGGAGGAAGTCCTGCACGTAGCTCCCGAGTGGCTTCAGGCTGGGGTACGACTTGCCGGCCCACATATTCGGTATCCGCCCAATCAGCACCGACTTGTAGACCTCCTCGATCTGCGGGCTCATCACCACCAGGCCTGTGAACGAGAAAAAAACACGCAACAAAAATACAGACAGCAACCAAAGTGAGCCCATCAATCAGTCCTCGGGCGTCGCAAACGTCAAACTTTGCAATTCAAAGTTTTTTTCGCTCTCGCCCCCGAGCAAAGGGACCGGAAAATTGAAGTTATTCTTTTGAGTCTGCTTCTCCTTCTATTTTACTACCAGGATCCAGTTCCGGAACCTCATTAAACTTGGGTCTGCGGCTGACGGAAGCGGGAGCAGCTGGTGAGCACAAGTCAAAGGACGAGCAGCAACTACTTTCGAAATTTAGGATGTCGCTCACCATCGAGAGCCTGAAGCCCATCTACCCGAAGTATGACTACAAGCACACGGCGGAGCCGCGTAGGGCCTGCGCCACCTACCTCAGCGAATCGAATCCGTTTAACGTGGGTGAGTGTGACGAGTGGCTGGACGAGGGAGTGAATGATCTTCTTGCTTCCCCCCCTTCCCAGGTGCAGTTGAAAAGGAGCCGCCCGCCTGCTCCGTCCATCAGCTCAACGTTGACATCGACTGGAAGGGCCGAGACCGCGGACAGTTCCATCGCTACGGCCAGGCGGCGGGCGAGAGCCCCGCGTGCACAAGGACAACTGACGACTGCAAGGCCCGCGAGCCGGTGACGTGCCGCGGACGAACCCGGACGCGGTGCACTCAAACGCGTTACAGGTAAAGTGGTGTGGTGGGTTGAGGTCAGCCCGAGTTCATTCGAATGCTCCCTCAAGTGTGAACGTGTTGCTCTCGGTTAGGCGGCGCGTGACGAGGGGTTGACTGGCTGTCAGAGATGGCCGCCGACTGGCAGGTTGTGTTGCAAAGTTCGACAGCGCCGGGTGTTGGGGGCGAAAGTTCTGTCCTTCCGGGATGTGTTCGTATGTTAATTTCTTTCGAATTACTCTGGGCAAGTTGATCTGAGACAGACAGATGCCGCAAGGGAGCGCGTGTTGATCCCTGACGCATGGACATCCAATTGGATACGGTTCCCCAGAAACGAGGACTCAATCAGACATGTGTGTGAGGGATTTTCGTGTCAGTGGTACGGCTCATCCCGGGGGGGAAGTTTAGTAGATTGGTTTACCACGGGAAATGTATTTTTGACACTTCTGGATAATTAAATGTGCCCGAGAATGACTTTTTGGGTGATTGACTTAAAGTCGATGATTAGCTTGAGAGGGAGATGGAAGCACACTTAAATCGTGGAAGCAGCTTGGTAACTTGTTCTTTCAACATTGTTGTTTTCGGTCGGAAGTCTAAGAAGATTTGTTTTTTTCCCAGCTGGTATGGAATCAGAGACTTCCAGTCAAGGACACGACGCCGCATATCGGGAAAACATTGAGTGACTAGTTTTAAAGTTTTATTTACAAAATTACACGAGAATATATAGAGCCCAATGGAGGGAATAGTTAGTTTGGTGTACCGTTGAGTGATGAAGTTTCGCAAAAGGTTTCCAAATGTGCTTCAAAAAGTCACACCGTTTTTAGGGCTACGTACCAGAATGAAATACCATTTAGATTAGCGATGGGCAATTGCGAATAAAAACAATCGAATAATTCGATTGTTCAATCAATCGCAATTATTCGAATTCGAATTGAGCGGAATCGATTGTTGAATTTCGATTCTTGTAGGTCCAATTCCAATCGCCAACGAATGTGTGTATTCGTCGATTCTTCAACTCAGAGAGAGATTGCTAAATTGTGTGTATTCGTCGATTGTTCAAGTCGGAGAGAGATCACTAAATTGTGTGTATCCGCCGAAATTGCAATTGCCCATCTCTTTCTCATTTCGTTTCACTACTTCAATTTAAACTTTACATATATGAGAGTGAGAGTACAATCCTCTCACTCATTGGGTGAGAAGGACGAAGAATACAGTCGAATCTCCAAAATTCAAATAGCCACGGAAAGCAATATTTTTCTGAAATTTGGGTTGAATTATAGAAAATTGGATTTAAGGATGGTCCAATTACAGAGGTTTGGCTGTATTTCCATTCTCAATGTTTCTACTTCGGTAAGTATAGTTTCTTATTGGAGACATAGCCTTACGCTGATTTTTTACACTGACACCAACATATGAATAAATCGAGGAATGAGTACCCGGCATTCTGTTGGTTGTAGTAGGTACTGATAATAATCGATTCTATTCGATTATTATTCGATTGTTTTCTGATGAGACCGAATAAATCGACAATCGAATTCAAATTTTAACAATTGCCAATTTATTAGATGGTGAATTTCATTCGCAATCGCCCATCGCTAGTCAAAACACTCTCTCGCAGGCTCTGGGAATGTTTATATGAACGCATATTTGGTCTAGAGCTCTGTTGGATGGTTTTATGGATGACTACAATCGAGTTCAGGATCCATTCTCCCACAACGTCAAGCACTTTGTCAGAAACTTGGTTTTCGAGTTCCTAAAAAACAACTAAAGAACTAATGAACTACAACTTTAAAATGTTCTACAAGAACTTCCAAGCAATTTTCTTGGTTGCACCAGAATGCTTTTCCTGAACTTCCTTATGTGGTAACTTCACTACTGAAACCATTGCCACTGAGTTCAGGCGGCAAATCACTCCACTCCCTCCTCCTCAACCACAAACAATCGAAATCATTTCAACTCTTCTCACATTTGTGTTCACTTTCCAGAGAATCCTCGGCCCAAACGCATTCGTATCTCCCTGAAGTGGCTGGCAACAAGAGGAACTACGAGCACTTAGAGATCTACCAGATTTCCAAGCTCCTCGACACCTGCTCGCCGCCGGGTGTGTACGAGGCAAAGCTAGTGGAACGCGCCCGCCGACGGTTGCATTTCGAAAAGGCCCTAAAGCAAGTCGCCAATGACAAGACGAAATCCCACGCAATCCTAGAAGCAATGGAATGGCAGAGCTGGGTTGCCCGAGAAGAGGACATCCAGAACATTCAAGCGCTGCGCATGGACATCGTCACGAAACTCTTCAAGGCTCGCGAAAGCGAATACACCGCGACCTCCCAGAAGCGCATCGAAATCGGTGCCAACCGCATCCAAATCCAGCAACGGGCCACGCTCAAGAAGATCAACGTTGAGTATCTGCGCGCGATGCGGCAGCTCGAGGCTCGCCGGCAAAACTTGGTGACGAACTATCGCAAAGGCAACATCGCCGAGAATCACGTCAATCCGGCGTCAGACCTGCGGGCGCCTCAGATGAGGTTCGGGGTGAATCCAAACCGGCGACACTTCGTCAGTTTCCGTAAGAACTTCGACGATCGCATCAACGAATTGGACAAGCGCAAGGACGAACTGGGATTTTCCGGACTGCAGTGCCCCTTCAGCAAGCTGAGGGCATGGGCAAAGCCAAAGGAGCGCATGAAGGAGGTCAGCCAGCGGTTCTGCAGCGAGGACAACTTGAAGAACCTCTACGAGAGCCTGAAGGTGAGCGAGTAGGGGTTGCGCAAGCAGAATTTAACTGATTTTGAATTTTGCAGACTCTGCGAACGACAGCCGAGGCGCATAAGCCAACGCCCAAGTGCTTGAAGAAGAAGCAGATGAACGTAACCATCCCAGAGGTAGTGGCTGCGAGGAAATTTTCTCAGAAGGCAGTTAGTGACAAGGCCGTTCCCTCGGAGAGTGTGGAATTTGTAAGTTGAAGTGGGGCTTAGTTGTACGTCTTGTCTTGTCTTTTCGGGATGTCGGTCTGAAGAATGTCTCACAAGGCTCAGAGACAACGAATTATTCCAGTTAACACTACTGAAATTTTAAACATTTTGTCAAACGTAGCCACTCAATGATATTGGACCAGGGGCACACTTCGTTATGAATCAGCTCGAAAGAATGCTATATAGTCGACATGCATACACTCTTCTTGTTGATTCTCACAATTTTGAAAGTATTTTCAAAATCATTGTGATGCCTCATTATAACTCCCTTTCGGTTTCCCCGATCACTGAAATTCATCTTGGCGACTCGTATTAGATTTACAAGCAAACAATGTTTTCTGAACTCTGAACTGCGTGTACTTCCTAGGCAATGCTCACAATATTTAGACTAGACCTTCCCCTCAGGCCAGCAACCCATGGATGGTATGAGCCGCCAAAGCTGCCTCCAACCTTGCTAATTACGCTCATCCTATCATCTGAAAACGTTTTCTTGGGGGAACACATTTACGTCTGCATGTAAATGGTTCTCCAATAAGAACTTGAAAACTTTTTGTTAATAAACGTACGTCGCTTCAAATGCTCCATCAGCATCAATTCTTGAGTCACCTTGATCTTGTATGCTTGTAAGCCAAGATCCTTACGCAAAACACGCCATAATGTGGTCTGTCGAATTCTTGAGAACGCCGTGGAATTGACCGATTTGGATCGTTTGCTACGGACGGCTGAACGGCAGCGATATTCTCGACACCAAACCGTTGTTTCACTGACACGCCAACATCACACAACAAATATGTAGACTAAAATTTGTGCACTAGTTATTGGTATTGCCTGCTTACTAGGGCGAGAATTACAACAGAAAATTGGAGTTAACGCTCTTAACGTTGCGGTCACCGACTCCGAATTTCTGTAGAAAATTTGCAGTCGTTGATCATTTGTGAGCTTACTGAATAAATCTACAGTTTGATGATTAGTGAAAGAGTGCGTTCACAAATTAAATTCAAAGTTGTCAGGTCCCTGTTCGAAAACCCTATTCCTTGTTTTTACCTCTATTCACCTTTCCATTAGGCAAAATAGAACGTTGGTCTATCGTCAAGCTTTCAGCTCCAATGTTTTCCATCGATTTCGTGTTTTAGTCTTATGTTGTGTTGGAAATCAGAAGTATCACCAGGTCAAAAGATGGCATTCATATGGTTGCACGGCTGTTTAAAGTTCTTAATTATATCAAACTTGTTGCTGAGAGATTCCATCTATTGCCAGTCTAGCGACGCGTTTAGCGAGCTTATCGGCTTTGTGATTTCGCGGGATGTCTCTATAGACTGGCATACAGCACAGGCTTACTTTAAACTGCTGGAATACCGTTTCGAACCCGGCAGTGGATTGTTGCCTTTCAGTTCTTAGAGTTCGATGCCAGAAACTTTATTGCTACCTGACTAGTTGTAAAGATACAATTATCACTTACTTCCACTAGAAAGATGCTTCAATGAATGGGAAGACTAACGAATTTGTTCACGTTTGAACACTCAGAGAAAACTTCACTTCCTACTCAATATTAAGTATTGGATCCATCTGTATGTAAGAGTGTATGGCTTTTCCAAAAGGTATGGCGCCGTTGAACCTCAAGTCCCTGTCCGAAATCAGGGTCAGGGTGAAGTTGTTCTTTACGATATGACGTGCTGAAGTCAAGCCTAGGTGAATTGAGTTAGGGTTTTCTTCGTCTAGGATTTTGACGTCATCCTACAAACAATCGTAGCATATTTCTGATGGACATTGACTGTTCATTGTTATTTTCAGGTTGGTTGGCTTCCAGCGAAATTGCCAGCACACTTAGACCATTATTAGTTCATTGTGACTGCTCCCACAGACTCCACTGAGCGGCAACTCCGGTGATAAGTTACGTTTATTAATCTCTGATGTTTGTCTTTACCATCATTGATGTCGACTCAGAAGTGACTCAATTCTCTCTACTTCGATATTTGACTCGACAGCAACTTTCTCGAACTAAATGTTGATAAATTCTTGTCTATTTTTTCCCTCACCTCACAGGACTATAGTCGTACTACCAGGTCAGCATTGAGCATATTATTCACAGACTCAATTATTTGATTGGCTTCATAATGTAAGAATTCGCGAATCTTTCTCCTTTAAGGTGTCCGTTCAATTTGGCCTCCGAACTACATCCGCCATTCAACTTGTGATGAAGCTGTTCACGAAGCTACATTTGGTCTGCTAGCCTTGCTTGGGCACCTAATGAAGATCGATTCCAGTTGATTGGCTACTTCTTCTTTCTTTCATTGGCGCTACAGTCCGGGGTGTACCTGGGCCTCAAGCAACATGCTTCTCCAGCCAGTACGATCTTTTGCCAGCTGCCTCCAGTTGCGCACACCTTTTCCATCTCGTTCGAGGACGTGCCCTGTTGACTGGCTCGATATGGAAGACTCTTCGGGCCGAAGCTGTGGTGTCCATCCGCTCTACTTGACCTAGCCATCTTAAGCGTTGTAACCAAAGACACTTAACTATGTGCATGGTGCTGTACAGCCCGTACAGTTATTGGCTGAGTCTTCTCTTCTAGACGCCATTGACGCAATCAGGACCAAAGATTGCACGCACGATCTCTCAAAACAACCAAGAGCTTCTTGATTGGCTTGTGAACCCTTAGAAAGTGCCGGGAAGTAATTAACATCCTCATTGTATACCTAACTGAAACAATCGAGAGTCTGAACATGTTTCCAGTGCAACTTCTTTTGACTATGGCTGGTAGTCCGAACCTCTGTCAAAGCCGGTCTGCAAAAGGTTACCCCTTAGCAAATTCATCACAAGATTCTATTGAAGTTCATTCCATGGTGGCTTGACACGACCACGTGGTCTCTTCATTCAGTGACAACCTGTCTTCCTTACGTACTATTTAAACAAGTTACAAAGTTACCTTGAAGTTAATGCTTGGATAGTCGAACCCTATAACATTTGCACTCGATTAAGGAGGCTCCTTTAAAGATCACTGTGGAGCATTGTCCAATTCTATACGTGAGTCTGAGCCCGACTATTGGCATGAAGAGACAAGGAGAAATGTAGTCGCCATTTACATCCAATGCGTGATGACACTTCAGGTGTTTGCAGTCTTACAGCTAGACCCTAGCCTCAAGGATAAGATCAAGAATGGATGAATTCTTTGAATATCTTCGAACGTCTTGATAACACGAACCTTCAATGTGCTAGCGTAGAACTCCAATATTCACTTCCAGAATCGGACCTTGTTACGAAATTGATGCTCTCTGCAGTTACCATGCTGTTGTCACATCACAATATCTGCAAATGGACTCAACGGTTCGCTGGTAAAAAAGCCGTCAACCAGTCCACTCTCTAATCCTAGACATAATTATTTGAACCTAGAGATTGAAGCCAGAAGTGAATGTGACACCATCGTCCGCGTAAGCAAGATTATTGTATGCAAATACCAATTTAATAGTGGCACCAGATGGCGTACAGCGGTGTAAAAAAGAAGGCGAGGTAGCACACCTCCTTGCGGTGTGCCTCTGTTATTTCTATATGTTCTCTGCCTGGGCTTGTTTGATGGGCATGATCGTCTTGAAAATCGAGCTACTATTCCATTCATTGGACACTCATTAGCCTTCCCAAGCTCCATCAGAGCTCTGATGACTAACCAACAGAATGGTCGTTCTAGACTATCTTCTGGCTTAATCTTCGCTCTTTCCTCATCATGATCCACAGACACACAGTCCCACTTAAGCCCCTGCATTGCACAGTCATAACAAACACATCCTTTCTTTCCAGACCGGCGTTGCAGACGAACCCGAACAGCGCGAACGCCCCTCGGAGAAAGAGCTCTTGGCGACCCTTCATCGGAGAAGAACTGAAGAGGTGGCCCTCAAGATAAGAGCCGACATGCTTGGTATCCTCGCCCAGTACGAGGGATCCGCTCAAGGAAAACTCCTCAAATTCCTCAGGGACGAGCTGGAGCGGCTCAATCAAATGAAGAAGGTCCAAGCGATTCAAATGATTGCCGAACGGGAGCGCTGGCGGCGAGAGGCAACTGAAGCTGGCCGGAGGCAGAAGGAGAACAAGTTGCGGGACGACATGGAGGTCCTACACTCCGAAGATAAGGACCTCTCCACCGACTTCCTCAAATCAGTCCTCAAAGAGGAATTCGAGTTCACCGGCGACGCTCTGTCGACGGAAAAGATCGTCGACTTGGCAAAGTCCATGGACGAGGACGACCTGGACTCCGCCCAGCTGGAGGGCAGAGATAGACGTTCACTCTACCGAGCAATCATCTCCGACAGCCTAACCAACCAGGTCTTCAAGGTGGCCGAGAGGAAGCTGCAGGAAATGCACAGTGACTTGCAGCTGGACGCGGACGTCAAAGCCCTCACCGAGGAGCTGTTCACGAGCGTAGAGAACGCGATAAACCAAAAGTACCGCACGCCCGACAGTGTCCTCCTGGTGGAGGAAATCGTGGACGAGCTCATTGCAGACGCCGTGACGTACGACTTCGATGTTTTCACACCCGACACATCGGACGAGGAATTCTACGCCGAAAAGGAGATGGGCGCCATCATCGACAAGCTGCTGGGGAAAGTCATGCACGCTCCTGGCGCCGAGGGAGACTTCTCCGACGCGAGCGAGTGGCAGAACCACTTGGACGCGAAGCGAGAAGCAGCTGCAGTGATCCGCAAAATGGTGAGACGCACCATCCCAGCCCAGCGCTGGAAGAACCAGTCCGACCGCATTGTTGAGCACACCCTCAGCGAGACGTTCAATGAGGCCGTCTACGAGGTGGAGTGCCTCAAGGCGTCCCGGATCGTCGCTGCCAACGACAGGCTCCACGCGGCCATCTCCGAAATCTACTCTCGCCTGAACGCCACCACGAAGAGGTCCGTCACCCCGGCCTCCACCAGCAGTGTCGACTCGACGTCGTCCCAACTGCTCAAGAGCGTGCCGAGCACGTTTGAGCTGTTCGACCACCCGCGCGACAAGTCCACTGTGCACGTCGACTCGGGGCTGGACTGCGGTGAGTTCGCCACGCGGAAAATCAACTACGTCGACCCCAGTGAGTGGATTCAGGCGGAACCGGTCGAGCTGGGCCGCCGCCACGAGCGGTACAACATCCTGGGCGATGTGGCCAAGCGCTACCGGCGCCGAGAGACCGCGATCGACGAGGATCCAAGTCCGTTGCCCTCATCGGTGAGGTCGACGTCATCGTCTGTGCAGTCGTCGGATGACGTGATTGCCTCGTACTCCTCGTCCTTCGTGGCGGTGGATGGGGTTCATAGGGATCTTGCTACACCGGCTAAAGGGCAGTTGTCGGCATCGAGCTACGAGAAGGAATGTTCGGGACACGAAGGGCTTAGCTATGATGATGATGACACGACTGAGGGGAATCGGATGTAATTTTTGAAAATAAATGCATTTTTGAGTTTGATTGAATTTGATCTTGCTTTTCTTAGAAATTTGAAGGGTAGGTGGAGGGTGAGTTATGAGTGCAATTCGACAGCCATCTGTAAGGAATTACTTTTGACAAATACAAAGGCTTGAGGAGATGAGCAATAGATGTAGGCCTTTTAATTAAATACGGCACGAGAACTGCTCGACGATCTTTTAACTGAGTAACGAAGCCAGTTTAATAGCCTGCTGTACAGAAAGACAGTAACCACGCTTAGCCCAGCTTTGGCCCATTGTTGCCGCTGATGAATCGGGATCTTGTCGATGTTGGTTTAGCTCTTGACTAGAATCGTAATACGAGTAGCAGTCTACTAGCAGCGACATGGGACACGACTTTCTACGCCTGCAGTCAGGTCAGGTTTTTATTTAAACTCTTCTGTATAGACCGCTGCCTAGGTCGTGGCTCCATAAGTTCAATCACCTTAGAGTATCTTAATCATTCCAAACATCATTGTGGACTATAGCAACGGAGTGTTTCACGGGCTTAGAACAAATTGCTGATAGGGGCAACTCCCATGACTCACTTCGCCATCTCCCTCGAGTCACTGGAAATGGTCAGAGTGTGAATGTGTCTAGATAAATGTTGCATCGTTGATTCGCATGTCTCGAAGAACGAAGGTCACAACGAGAGCAGTTAGTTCCATTTACTTTAAGCTTTCCATCGATGGCTTCCACCAATGAACACAATATTTGAATTTGATGGAGCTATTTGTGCAGTAAATTGTTAACAAAGTTTGACAGCTGATACAATGAGCTCTCTCTTTAAGTCAAGTTGTTTCGGTATATCAAAATTGGTTCTAGTTAGGAATTGGTATTTTGTATGAAAATAGGAAGAGAATGTCAAAATTTTGCAGACACACAAATTGTTATCTAGAGATGAATTCCATTTAGGGAGGGTGAATAGAAGTTTATTCAAAATATAGCGTCACATGACACAACAATTGTGTGTTTTCATTGTTCAAGAATATGGCCGCCTTCGTAAACGTCAGACTAACAAAGGTCTGCGTTGTGTTCGTAAACTCAAAATCAGCAGGCCGACCGTGATATATTTTGTTCGTAAGCGAAAATAATACGCAGTTAATAAGTAGGCATTGGACAGATTGCGCAGCCGAAATAATGTACATATCTGCAGGAATGTATGCGCATTTGATTTGCGGAAAAATGTGGGTATTTCGGCTTAAAATCGTTTATGTACTTTGTTTTTTGTTTCCGATCAATTATCAAACTTTTTTCTTCGGTTGTCAATATTTTCCTTTACAATAAAACTCAAAACAATCCATTCCACTGTAAGTAAATATACTCAGGGCAATTGTTTTGATCTCGTTCTGTGCATGTGACAAATTCTCGCAATATGACTGACTAGGTGACATCGAAAAACGAAAATGTACTAGCGGAGAGATATTATTTTGTTAAAATGCTTTAAAATCATTTAAAAGTGTAAAAATGTAATGTGGTCTCTATGGGTGTAGTGTTAAGATATTTCAGAAATAATCCGTTACGGGAATGCCGTGACAGGGAGCATAAAAGATCTAGTTATTGTCTAAACTCTGAAATTTAGTTGAGTGTCGTTGCTTTAACACCGTAATAAAAACCAAAACTGGTACAATAAGCCGCACATATTAAAGTAAGCGACCAATAGACCCCTGATCTTAACCACAATCGCGCATTTATGGGATAAGTTATTTGGGTAGACTCCTACAATCCATGAAAACTAGTATATACACTAGACACTGGCTGAAGAATGGCGTAAGCTAGTTATCGGAGGCATAAGATATATGTTGGTGGATCCCATGAATTGCCTATTGTAAGATGATATCAAGCAAAAAGGATAACAAAATCAATGTTAGCTTTGTGCTCCCTTAGTAAAAAGGAGTTTTGGTTTATAGCGAATACCTTTGTCCATAAAAAGTTGGAGTTGTGTATGGTCTGTAATTTGTATCTCTAGGCGTGTTTTTTTTTGACTACTCAGTACTGAGCTCAGTAAGATGTTACACAGGAGGCTAAAACAAGACAAATTACGGAGTAAGAACTATATAATAATATGGGTGGCGCTACAGCCTATAGAGGACCAGGTCCTAGCTTCTCAGCAACCACTCGCGAGGTAAAGTTCTTTTACGAGTGGAAGGAACCTACAATTTAATGCCGACGCTGAACGGTGAAGCTTGAGAAGCTTTTTACTAGACTGGAAATACTCTTTGAGCATTGTCAGTGACTCCAAATAGGTGGGGCCGTGAAATTCGGATCGAACCTACGACGTAAAACTACTCAGTAAAATTTCAATGTCATTACTGACTAGGACGCGTTAGAAAATATCATTCATGGATGCTGCCAGAGGAAACTATTTCTTTAATAAAGTTTGGTATCAATCGATTATTTGATATTTGTAAGTATTTTTGTCTATTTACTTGTACAAATATATAAAATATCAAATTATTCAAATTATTTATTTCAATATTTTCCTTGCTTTTGAGAATTAAATTTCACTTATTTTTGACATTAAAGCATTTTGACATGTAATGCAATGGACGTAAACACACGTACCAACCTTTGAAAGAAAAATTTAACTCAAATAAGGAGCGTTTTATTGAAAATCCTTACTGAGCTGAGTACTGAGTAGTCAAAAAAACACGCCTTTTTAATTTAATTGTAGAAGCTGGAGAAAACAGGCGTGATTTCAGCAAAAACATATGTAGCTTTTAAATGAAAAGATATAAGACGTCTGTGCCGTTTTGAATTTGTTTAACGTCTTAAGCCGGGCACACCCAATTTTTTTGCATCAATGAATGTCAACAAGCCCACAACCACTCCCAATCGAACATTACATTAAATTTCGACAGAAGAATGCGTATGCACCTTCTACTTAAATAAAATCTTGCCTTAATTTTGGCATGTTCACTCGTAGTAATATCAACTAACAAGACTCATATCGCAATTCTGGTGCTATTCCATTTTTCAACAATCTTGGCTTATGATCAATTAAACGAGTAAAAAGCGAATTTGTTTTAGAGATACGAAATTTGCAGAGTCGAATGTTCAAAAGTACGATGTCTTGACTAAGAAAAGTAGAACATAGTTCCAATAAAAAATTCGTAATACGGTTAAGGCGATGCAATGAACGATGAGAGGACTCCAGGATTGACGATGAGTAGGACGAATCTTGACAAGCGAAGGTCATTTATGTATGTCACACGCGCAATCATTCGATTTCACTCAAACATAGTCACTCAGTTTCCAACCCACTCACCGCATCATTGCATTGTTTCGAACGTAGACAAGGCTTCAATATGAGCGGGTGATGTAAGGCAATCATGGAAAAATCGGTGGAGTTCGAGCAAGGCTTTCTTTACTTCGTAGACCTTTCTTAAAGGAAGTTCAAGTCCTACATTTAAGACGGTGTGTTCCAGAAAGCTTGTTGGAAAGCAAAAATATTGAAACTAAAGCCGAAGCTGGACAGTTTGTATACAGTGTTCGAGTATCCTCCGTTTTGGAACGAACTATACAAACGAGAGTCCCGAGCCTTGTAGGGTTATTCAAACAATCATCTCTGCTTCACAAGGGACCGGACACCCTCAAACAATGTCATTACCGAGGAGTTTTCCGCCATTTCATCCTAAATCAAGCGCAATTGTTGAAGACACACAACGCGCCCTGAACACTTTTGCACTTGTACTTCATACAAAAGTTAAACTTCAAGTAGAAGTCCCTTCGAGCCCCGAAGAGCTGCCTCCCCCATCGTCCTCTCGAGTTCATCAATTTGTTTTCCATCTCCATTCGACAGGGACTCGTGCAGAAACTGTCCAAACAATTATCGCCTCCGGCTGATTTGCGAGTCCTGCCCGGGGACGGGGAGGCAGCGGCATCGTCTAATTTATAAAAGTTCCACAATTAGAGAGAATAATATCCATTCATTTCGCGGGCCACGATGGATTCCCATCATCAGGCGGCCGGAGTGGGACGAACCGAAGACATAAAGAACCAGTATTATGCAAACAGAATTAGAATAAAATTTCCGTAAACATCAATCGTAATTACGAGAGTTCCATCCCCCCGTTGTGACTGGGTCACCCAGGACTCGGGAGCCACCCCAGCGCATCCAGGGCCCGTATTCAATTAGAAAATAATTTGTTTCAATCCCCCCGGCGGACTAACGAACAACTCAGTGTACTCACCCTTAATGGCCTTCCGCAGCGTTATTAAACTCGAGCGAATCGTCCGCAGGAGCACGTTGAAGCGCACCATCTCCTGCACCAGCACCGTGTTCATGCTCTGATGATAGACGGTGGGGTAGCGCGCCAGGGTGGCGTCCCGATCGAAGTCGTTCGGCAGCTTCGACAGAATGTCTGTGGCCACATTGGTTGTGACTTCTTCAGGTGTTGGTGCGTCACCGCCCTCGCCGCCACTGCTGGCCGTGGTGTCCTGCGGAATGGGAAGCGAAACATCGGATAGGAATTCGGGACATTTGGGAATGGTGGGCAGGTGTAGGTTCTCGGGGAACTTTCGCGATAGCGTCTCGATGTAGATGCGCTTTCGAATCAGGGATTCCTTTGCGTGGGTGGGTGGGTAAGGTTAGCATCAACAGAAGAAGCGAACAATGGCGCGCAGGATGTACACTTACCCGTTGCTCCTCGAGGTCCTACATCATTCCGAGGTGAGCGGGCGAGAGACGAGAGTTTAAGTTTAACTGAAGCAAGGGAAATCAATGGGTACTTACCACACGTTCCTGGCATCGGGGTAGAGCGGCAGTGAAATGGAAGAGGCACAGTTAAAAAGCAACAGAAAGCCTGTCAAGACTCACCTGGGTCAGCAGGGTATGCTCTAGGAAGCCGTCCGTCTCGTTCTGGTCCTTCATGATGTCCGCGTTCGGGTTGAAGCCGAACACCGCCGGCCTGGTGATCAGCGGCAGCTCCCACGTGAAGTTGATGTAGGCCTCGTGCTCGCGGAACTCGGGCACGTAGTACACCTCGGCGTCGTCCAAATAATGCACGCGCTCCTCGTCGAACACCTCGGGCGAGTAGAACCGGTCCAGGGTGGTCTTGAGGGTGCGCCTGTCCCAGTCGTCGGTCACGCGACCGCCGTAGTTGCACTCGCCCGTCAGGTACCGCAGCGCCTCGTAGTTGACGCCCACGTACTGGTCGAGGAACATCTTCAGCTGCATCAGGCTGATGCGCAGATCGGTCTCGTTGAACTCGTACGGGATGTTCCAGCCGATGGGGCCGAAGTAGCGTCGCTCCTGGATGACCGCGTGGAAGAAGCACAGCGAGTAGATGAGCCGCTTGAACGTGGTCGGTTGCTTGCAGTTCTCGAACCACTCGGGGTCGCTGATCGGGTCGCTGCTCAAGGAGCGGACGATGTTCGAGCGCAGCCCCTTGGGCGGCTCGTTGGTCATCTTGATGCCGTTCTGCAGGACGACCACGGGGAAGTGATCGGCGGGGTACGAGGTCAGCCACAGCCGGAAGTCCGGGTGCGTCTGGTCGGGCACGAGGTTCTCGCAGACCTTCTCCAGGACGGGCATGAAACTCTTGGCCAGGTGGCAGTTCTGCAGGACCACCCAGTTGCCGAACTTGGTGCCCTCGTCGATCATCTTCACCGCAATGGGGCCCTGGCCCTGGCCCAGCGACAGCGAGAACAGGCGACTGCTGCCGAAGCCCTGGTCGTCGGCGAACTTGAGCAGCGTCGCCGTGGGATCCGTGCCCGGAGTCAGGATGAAGATCAGCGGGACGCAGCAGTGCGAGTCGGCGAACGACGACGGCAGGTCGAACTGCGGCGGCTCCACGAACTGCTTCCCCAGGGAGTCTGCAAGCAATCCTCGTTCGTCAGCTGGTCACACGCACAACCCTCCCCACTTACTCATCACAAACTTCAGGACGGCCGGCACCAGCTTGTCCGAGCGGAAGACCCTCAGCACGAGCAACTGCTGCAGGCTGCTGAGCCGCTCCCGCCAGGGCTGCGGCATGGCGGCGTCCTCGGGGTTGTCCGCGTCGAAGAACGGCTTCCAGTGCTGAATGTTGCCCTCGATGTGCTCGCGGATACCCTGGAACGTCGCCGACACACCGTTCAGCCGGCAAATCTCATCCCAGCTCCGTTGCGGCAGCCATTTGGCCGGATTCGGGAGCGGATTATCGAGACCAACGCCGCCGGTCAACAAGAACAACCACTCGGCGTTGTCCACCCGTCCCTCGGCCTTCATCAGGTTTATGTTCAGAATCAGCGAGAAGAGCAGCTTGTCCTGTGGGCGGTCGTCAAATGGAAATTTAATGTCGCCGCATAAAATTTAACAGCACCAGGACTCACCCTCTCGAACAGGCTGCGGCAAATGTTCACGTAGAGGCTGTAGGTGAAGTGCTTTCGCAGGTCCGCCAGGCGCTCGGTCACATCGTCCACTTTGTCGGTGTTGTCAATGGACGACGTGTACAGTCCGACGAACCACGCGAGGCTGTACTGGTACATCGGATCGATATTTGCCAGGTCAGCTGGAAGCAACGTTTTCGGTGAGTTAATTAAATTTTACGGGGCGTCACCGGAGTCGCACACGTACCGATGGTGAAGAAGAGAATGGTGGAGTGGGCCGCGATGGGAATGTAGTCCAGGCGAGCGACGTCGATTTGCTTCTCGGTGACCTCGGTGATGGCCTGCTTCTCGTTGATTTCGTTCGCCAGCACCTTGGACGAGCTGAGGATCTGCACGGCGGTCTCGTCCTCCAGGATGTTCTCGGCGGACGAGAGGACTTCGAGGATCTTGGTCTCGGTGTCCTTGAGCATGCGCTTGTTCTCCGCGCCCTGCACGATGAGTGTGTTCTTCTCGGCCTCCAGGTCGGGCCGTTCTCGGGCCACCGTGATGGCCAGCAGCTGGTCCTGCAGGCCTTGCACGGTGATCATGAAGTTCAGGACGGTCACCTTCACAGCCACCTCCGGCAGGTAGTGCGGATTTCGCAGCTTCGTTGTGATGTAAAATCTGGAAAATGGGGGTGATTGAGTCTGGGAGTCACCGAGTCACGGCCTCACCTGAAGTCGTGGTTGTACTCGATGATGGAGTCGCCCAGCTTGATGCACAGGGCTCCGCCCTGCTTGAAGAGCTGCTTCAGGAGGACCGATTCCAGCAGTGGGTCCAGGTCCTCGTTGATGTTCTCGAGCAGGACGGGCAGACCGAATTGAATGGCGTTCTCCAGGATGCGCGTGTAGTCGGCCTGGTTCAAGCGAATCACGCACAGTTTGTTGGCCTTTTCCATATTCTTCACCCACTTGTTGGCCTGGCCCTGGGGATCGATCATCAGCGGCCAGCGACGAGAGTTTCTAGAGTGGGAAGTGGAGATGGTTTAAGTATTCGTGCAGGGAGGTTTGATGGTAACATCATTGCTGTGACTGATGTAAATGGATACCGAACTGAACCTATTCTCTGTGGCGAATGAGCCAGCCGCTTTGCCACCAATCGAAGAAAATTAACTGTAACATAAACTTGAGATAATAACTTCGCATGGGAATCTTATCCTACCTGCCTGAAAGGACCAGAAATGTAGTCGGCGCGTTGTTGTGCGTGTATTTCTACAGACTGAGTGCTGGCATGGACGGAACGGACTTTAAATAGAGTGAGGAACAGTCACGTATTTTCGCTTGTCAGGGCAGATAAATCAACGAAACTGTCCCATCGGGAGTTCTCTGAAGAAAACTTTCCGTCTGCAATGCGTGACATTTTGGTACGGTTCAGGGGCTTACAAATGTCATTGGTAAAAATTGTTTCGAAAATGACGCTATTGCGTACGTTTACCTGAATAAATTTGATTACCAAAACTAAACCATGTTAACGCCTTTTGTCGTCTAGGATTGAAGCTATGGACGTGGATGATGTGCCCTTTAAATTGGGCCGAACATGTCAACTCACACAGCTGGTGGAATAATGGGTCCTTGAGCGGTCGTCTAGTTTTCACCAGACCCGAGCTATTATTAATTGAGAAATAAGACGAGATAGGTTTGGCCACGAGTAGTCTTGAAGGTACGTCCTAATGAGGAGTTTTGTCTACTAGATGCCTGCAAGTTTTTTTCGTAGCCAATGACAAGGATGTACATTTCGCTTATGAAAAAGGGGCAGAAGAACATGCAGTTTCCCCTGAAAGTGTTCGAAAAAAAATAGAATAAAACAGCACTATAGAAGTTTGCTGGTTTGGACAAATGTATGTCTTCGTCTTTTACTGTTCTGTATCTCGAACACGCTGTGATCGATAATGTGAGCTGGAAAATGGTTCTTGTTTCCTTGCAAAGTCTAACGACAGCCAAAAGCCTACGTACTCGCGAACTTGTTCATTTCTTTTAGCTTTTTCTGGTGATATAAAAAAAAACAGAGTCAGAGATGCCTCAAATGGAAAACTTAAGCACCAGCTGGGAGAATGTGCCAATTTCGAATAACCTAATCAGAAATCAAGCTAATCATTTTAATAGACCAGTTTAAGGAATCTCTCAAGCTAAATGCTTCTAAATGCTAGTTTGGCTTCAAAAGTTTCGAGTGCGAACCTGAAAATATATGGGAAAAAATTATCTGCAAGACATGAAGCTGGACGGCGTTACAAGTGAAACAAAATCTTTCAAAGGTAAACAGTATACAGAGATCAGTTTTTACCTGTATGATAGGGGCGCCGACGACGGCATACTTTTAGCTATGCAAGCAGCCATAACACTCGAACTAGACTGGACTGGGATGGAATAAAGCGTATGGAAACACACTCAATAATGTAATAATAATACAAAATTCGAATTCGAAACCGATTTTCGAAAAGTAGGATTTTGAAATAAAGCACGACTTTAATTCCTAAGAAGGATGAATGGAACGAACATAAAAAATCGAGGTGCGTTAGAAATGCACAGGGACGGGTCTAAATCAGACGAAGGTGCTGGATCAGACATACATACAGGTATTCCTGAATAGAGGAAATATTTTTTATTACAGTAATATGCGTGCTTACTGGCCATTATATCATAGGCAACGAGACCAGAAGGCTTGGGACACCATACAACGACTTCTGCATAGATGAAGAAGAAGAGGAAACGATATCACATCGGAACATCGGAAGGTGTGATTGATTTCAATAAAATTCATTACCGTGTCTTCAACTAGCTTTAATGGAACTTGTGACTTATTTGCCGAATTCTTTGAATTAGTCTATAATGGGTTAAAGTCCAGACCATGATGAACCATTGCTCAAATATACCTATAGTACTGAACATAGGTGTATTGCAATTCACAAATGGAGATTTAATAAGTGCTCTAAAGAACCTTGAACTTAACTACAGCCCCGGCCCCCATGGAGTCCCGGCTGCAATATTGAAAAAGGGTCGGATTACGTATTATGGGGCTCTGAAACAAATTTTTTTAATCAATCGCTCTTTAAGGGTGAATTCTTAAATGAGTGGAAATATTCCTTTCTAACACAAATTTATAAAAGCGGCTTAAGAAAACAATTAGAAAATTACCGGCCTATATTAAAGCCGGTTTTTTTTTTAATTCTTTGCATCATGATTATAGTATTGCGAAGACGAACGCTATGTTAGGATTTTTGAAAGGAAATAAAGGGTGTTTTTTTTTGCTATTATCTTTTTGGCAACACTGGTTTAAACAGCAGACTCACGTTTCGTGTTTTGTTTCACTGTCAAACATCTTCAGTTTGGTCTCTAATTTAACCATGAATCGTCTTTCAAACGAACAACGCTTGCAAATTATTGAATTTTATTGTCAAAATGCGTGCTCTGTTAAAGTTCATCGCGCGCTTCTTCCATTTTATGGCTTTTGGATTTGTTTGGCTCAATGGGTACGTAAATAAGCAGAATTGTCGATTTTGGAGTGAATATCAGCCAGAAGCATTGCAAGAGCTACCAATGTATCCAGAAAAAGTCACAGTTTGGTGCGGTTTATGGGCATCATTGGACCCCACTTCTTCAAAGATGATGCGTATCGTATCGTAACTGTGAATGGTGAGCGCTACCGTGAGATGATATCCAACTTTTTTTTGGCCAAAATGCAAGAGCTTGACTTGCATGACATGTGGTTTCAACAAGACGGTGTCACATGCCACACAACACGCGCAATAATGGACTTATTGAGACGCGAGTTCGGTGAACATTTTATTTCGATTGCGATTTAACGCCTTTAGACTATTTTTTGTGGGGCTATGTTAAAGCTCATGTCTATACAGACAAGCCCGCTTCAATTGACGCATTTGAAGACAACATTGAAGCATTTATTCGTGAGATACCGGCCGAAATGTTGCAAAGAGTATGCCAAAATCGGACTAAGCGGATGGACCATTTGAGGCGCAGTCAAGGTCAACATTTGCATGAAATAATCTTCAAACATTAAATTATATGGACCGTACTATCGATTCAAATAAAGATTTCATGCATTTTAATGAAATTTATGTGTTTTTTTTTTTTTTTTGAAAAACTTTCCTATAGCTTTTATAAAATCACCCTTTATAAAGGACTTCCGGGATATATCTAGTTCAAAGTGCATATATAGTTCGTTAGTTAGACCGTATTTGGAATATTCATCCATCTTTTGGGATTCTCCATATGATACACAAGAACTTAGACTCGAAACAGTTCAAAAGAATTTCATGACATATGCTTTCCGAAAGTTATACGAGCTTTGACGAGCTTCCTAACTATGTTGATGTAAGATGTAAAACCTTAAGTTTCAAGCGTGAGGCAGCGTCAGCCATGTTTAAATAAATGTATAAATTCGTTCAAATTTACAACTCGTTTTTCCCATGAATATATATTCTCCTCAAAGATCCCTTTGGGTGAGAAACTTACAGGCATAGAACCAACTATGGTTGCAATGAACCCATTACGAGGTGTATAAACACATTCAATGATCTTTGCAATGAAATTGAGTCGATAGATGATCCTTAGGTTAGGTTAGGTTGTAGTGGCTGACTGCTGCAGAGCAGTCACACTTAGGCCAGAATAGGCCCATTGTGATACCACGCGGATTGACTTCTCCTAACGCTGGAACCAGTTGGTGCTGCTGATGAACCGATTTAGTTGGCCAATGCTGGCACTTTATAGCTCCTTACGATCGCTGAAGTAGTAGGCTCCTAGATGCAGGAACCTACGACTGGCAAGAGCACTGTAGGAGCAGAGAAGGTGATGAGTGTTCTCTTCCTCCTCTTCATCCATGCAGCTTCTGCAAAAATCATTATATGGTGCACCCATCCTGCGAGCATGAGTGCCAATTGCACAGTGCCCGGTTATGACTCCTATAAGGGTCCTTACTGAGGGCTTGCTGAGTCCAAGTAGACTGAGTGACCGTTTTAGGTTGAGTGATGGCCAGATTTCTTTGTTTTAAGCCAGGTGGTGCCTTCTAGCCATTTGTCATTGGTGGTTTTAATTGTATGAATCTTTAAAAGATGATAGGCTGTAGCGATCGGCATGGAAGGTGGTACCCCTTCTATCGATAGGGATGAGGTTGTACCACACCTAGCGAGTTCGTCGGCTTTGCAGTTTCCTGGTATGTCACAGTGTCCCGGCACCCACATGAGGTGAATGTTAAAATGCTCGGCCGTCTCGTTAAGAGACAGCCTGCAATTAAGGGATGTTTTAGAGTAGAACATGACATTGTCCAGGGATTTTATGGCGGCCTGACTATCGGAACAGATGGTGATATCCCTTTTTGATATGGTTTCTGCCTGAAAAACGCTACAGTGATCAGGGAGCTTCACGGAGATAGCAATGTTGAGGTCTTGTGAATAGACACCCGCAGCCACCCCTTCTTTTGTCTTTGAACCATCCGTGAAGATGCGCAGAGGATCTTTCAGTGTTTGCATATCAGTCATCCAGTCCGATCTGGAGGGAATACTGATTGAGAATTTCTTTTCAAAGATGGCCTGGGGTAGTAGGCGGTCGGTGTCGCTAGGTAGGAAGTTGAATTCCTTGAGAATGGTTGAGTGGCCAGTGTTGAGTTCGGACCACAATCGAAGTGTTTTGAGTCTCATGGCTGTACTTGCTGCTGCTTGTTTCCCGAATATTTCCAGAGGTGGGAGGTGGAGGAGAATATTCAGTGCGTCTGACGGAGTACTTCTCAGTGCCCCGCTGATACACAGGCAGGCCAGTCTTTGTACTCGGTTGAGTGCATTGCAGTTTATAGCCTTGTTTAGTGCTGTCCACCAAACTGAGACACCATACAAAAGTGTCGGTCTGACAATAGAGGTGTAAATCCAGTGAGCGATGCGAGGTTGTAGGCCCCATTTGCATCCAATGGCCTTTTTGCAGCAAAAAAGTGCAGAAGAGGCTTTTTTTACCCTTTCCTGGATATTGAGCTTCCAGTTTAGCTTGCTGTCGAGAGTGAGACCCAGAAATTTCGCACTGGTGGTTAGCTGTAATGTGGTGCCGCACAGCAGTGGGGGGTCGAATTGGGGGATTTTGTATCTTTTGGTGAAGAGTACGATATCCGTTTTTTGTGGGTTGACGCCAAGTCCGAGATGATCCTTAGTCGCCAGTAAATATCTGCTTTGTAAAGCGATACTGAGATTTAACACTTAGAGAACGCAGTGTTTTGTTTTGCTGTGTGATGGATATACAACAGAAACATCACCTGCACAAAAACCAAAAGGAGCAGTTTCTAAGCTAAATGGGCGTGTTTTCGTTTTAATAATGCAGTCACCCTACCGACGTAATTGTAAATCTCTTTCTGAAAAAAATTCATGTCTATCTTAGGGAAAATTCTGTTAGTCCGCAACAGAATTATAATTCCGATGAGACTGTGCTATATTGAAATCTTATTCTGGGCAAAAACTGGTGTGTTGTTCAAATTATAACCTCTCTTATTCGAACAATCCAAAAGTCTCTGGGCGGGTTTAATGTCCCAATTTGAAGTTATACTCTTCTATTCTCTCTAAAATGTGAACAGGTCATGTTATAATTTGTTCAAATTATCGAGAGTTCATTCTAAGATATTGAAAAGTCTCAACTCAATTTTCCCAAAAACATTGCGTGTTTAAAAGTGGTCATAAGGAAATCGAACCAACGTCATGTCGTTTGTGGAGAGAGGTTGCCCTTTTAACAGAATTCAATGATCATGCTGTTCCTACGACCGTTCACAATATGTTCGGAAGACATAGAACAATGGAAAAAAGGACAATTGCTTCATTCGCCGATGTTGAAGAGCAGGTCATCATTATAGCTCTTCAACAAGGATACCCCAGACTCAATTTTTTTACTGCAAATAATAAAGGCCAACTTGGAAAAAAGGAAGAGAATATGAGACATTAGCTACAGCAGGTAATACCATAAAGTACTAGTACTACCATTAAATTACATCTAAACAAGTCAGGTCATATTTGATTCTGTTTGTGGGCAGAGAGGGAAATATTTATAAATATTTCTAAATATTTCTTCTTGCATGCAATGAACCTCAGCTTGGTTCAACAAATTGAGCTGGAAACAAAAAAAACTGGTATTTTTGTGGTCCCTAGTTGGAAACCTCAGAAAGACCCGTTGCAACGTTGCCAGAAAAATTTATTTTCGAAGTGCCACCACTGTTGCCAAAAGTGCAATTTTACAAAAGAAACAGTGTCATTTCAATCAAAAAGTGCCACGTCGGCTGCTACACCGAACTCGCAACATGCGACGCACACTCCTTTGGATTGATTGGAAGGAGACAAGAGACTTTCAAGATTTCAATTGAAATCGGTCCGCACAAGCCGGTATTAAACGATGAGTAATTGAAGTGACTGTCGAGTCAGATTCTAATCCTCTGACATCGTCTAATCCCCGACGAACTTGAAGACGACAAAACGAAAGCCTCCACTTCATCAAACCGAAACAAGGATTCTCATCGCCCCCTCCCCCACCCCGGCACACTGAAAACTAAATCCTCCAGAGATTACAAATGGAATAGACGCCCGATTCGAGGAACCGACAGATTTCAAACATTTGCACTTCAATTAAACGCTCGCACAATGGCCTCGGCAACCAGCCGCCCAAAGAAAGGGACACGCTGGCTGCGCCGTCAAAAGCATTCCAACTATTGCTAGACAAACAATGCGACCTTTAGGGTGCTCGAATATCGCACGGGGTGTAATCCCACACCCCGTTTGCCATTCAGCGATTCCTTAATCCCATTCACGCACGCAGTCGAATCAACCGCCCAACCAGACGAGGTGGAGGAAGGCAAGGATACGACGCCGAATGAAAACCCACTCTGTGACAAATTAGACGGGAATGAAACACTTTTTCCTAATCCACCGTACAACATTAATCAATTCTTTTGATGTTCACCATCACCAACACAGCGGCGGCACGAGTGCAGGATGCGAATGGCGGATGGCGGATGGCGGTTGGCATCCGTGGCAGAGCAGATGTAGCGCCTTAAGCGAGCATTACTGTGCTACGCAATCACCCTCCCCTGGCGCACGCACCGCAAACTATGAGTCCTGCCAGCAAACAAGGATTACCCAGCAAACGAGGGAAAGGCAGAACGAATCGGGGCGCACAAACAGCGGACACGCACAGGCTGCGCCGGCAGCATTCATATTTCATACCTCATAATGATGGCACTCTCGATGGAAAACGAGTCACTTGGGAGGCCACAGATGTTCCAGTGACGGATCTCGACAGGATCCCCGAGCACTTGCTGCAGTTGGAAGTCCCGGCTGCACACGATGCCGAAGGAAGTGCACTTCGCAACCCATTCCTTGATCTGGCGCACACGGAAATCGATTGTGAACGGGCCCAGGTACGCGACGACACCGGATGCGATGAGCACATCGCCCGTCAGCGTGTGATACGTCTCGCCGAGGACTCGGGCCGCCTCCTGCCAGCGCGTCCGTTCGCCGCCCAGGCCGCTGATGAGCTCGGTGGCGCGGTTTAGCTTCCGCGTCACCATCTCGTGCTCGTTCTGCAGGGTCCTGGAAAAAACGCACACACAATCAGGCACAGAGACTCACACGTGAACTCGCGTCGCACTCACTTGAACTGACGCATCTGCTCGTCGAGCATCTTCTGAATCTCGGCCAGGTTGGCCTCCACCTTGGCCAGCTGGGCCAGCTTCTCGGCGAGCAGCCTTTGCGCCGCCTAAATGAAACCTTCCATGAATCACTGTTCCATGACAGGAGTCAGACTACTCACGTTGTACTCCGCCTGGGCCTGTGCCAAGGCGATCTTCTTGGGCGCCACGACCTTGGCCACCACGTCGTACTTGGTCAGGGCGATCACCCAGCGACACAGACCCTCACAGGCCGTCGAGGCGGTCTTCACCTTCTCCGGGTCGAAGTTCTCGTTCTTGAGGACGCGCTCCTCCAGCTTCTTCATGTACGCCGGCGGTATGTTGTCCTTGTCGTAGTTGAGCAGGCTGTCGAGAAACTTGATGTCGCCGAGCACCCTCTTCGAGGGGCCCCAGTAGTCCTCGACCATGCCCACGCCGCTGGGGTTCTGAATGCGCTCCGGATTGACGCCCTTCAGGATGCACACGGCCTCCATCACGATGCGCACGCCGACCGGGGGGCTCTTCATGGTCTTGACCACCGCGATGTCGGCCGTGGTGAGCGTGTTCAGGGCGGCCAGGGCTGTGTTCAAGATAGGCAGCGCTTCGGCGAGCTTCGCGTCGCATTCGTCCTTGATGCCTTGCGCGACTCGCGCCTGTTCCGTGGCCGCGGCCTCGTCCTGCTTCACCACTTCCCGCTGCTGGGCGGCCTCCTCGCTGTCCTTCTGCACTTTCGCCACTTGAACGGCCACCTGAAAGGAGGAGTGATTGGTGATGGCTTCTCCATCTGATCCGTGTTCAACTTACGATCTCCGAAGCGGCTTTGATCTTCGGCTCCAGGGCCGTCAGCTGCTCGCTCATGACGCCGACCTGCTGCGCCGCGATGTCGAGCTGCGAAATGCCGGTCAGGTAGCGGCTGCGATTCGTCGTGATCGTCCTGGGGAGGGAAAGCCGTGAGCAGGTGGATACCGCCGAGCCGAGCTACTCACCTCCTCTTGGCCGAGAGAAGCCCCTTGAAGGTCTGGATCAGCTCCAGGTACGAGGTGGGCGTCACGTAGTTGTACCGCTTCAGCCGCAGGAAGAACCTCTCGGATAAACGCTGCGTGGTCGTGTGGAAGTGCATGCACATGTCGATGGCGGCCGCCCGCTCCAGATCGGTGAGTTCCTCCTTTTCCAGAAACCGCGTGGACACCGCCAGCAGTGCGTCCGCCGGCCACGGCTGGAACCAGTCAATCGTGCAGCAGTTCACAATGGAGGGGAACTTCCGGACGCGGTTGCGGAGCGCTTCGCCGATGGGGGACATCGCGAGGACCACATGCAGCTGGTCCTTGCACACCTGCAAGGGGAGAGGAGTCGATGATTGAAGGTGCTGACGCACAGTTGAGCGCACTTACTTGAACGAAGAAGTTGAACAGAGCCACCAGGCTGCCGTCGGTCTGGACGGCCTTGTCGCGCTGCTTGTCGATCTGGCGCATCTTCTCGCAGAGCTCGATCTTCTCCTCGTTGCTGAAGAGGTTCGGCACCTCTCCGGAGTTCAGCAGATTGTTGACGTCCTCGAGGAAGGACTCGTCCTTGATCTAGACCGCGGGGGGGACTGTAAGATCTTCTATCAAGTCTCCAAGAGCGAGTCTTACCTGGACATCGGTGAACAGGAACACGCCGTGCAGGTCGGAGGAGCTGATCTTCCGCAGGATGCTCTTGACGTCTTCGTGCCACTCGTTGGGGCCGTACTGCCGCGTGATCTCCACCTGGAACATCTCGTAGTCGCAGATGTGCGTCGCCAGGCGGGTCAGGCTCTGCCGGCCCGAGCCGCCGACTCCGATCAGGAGCGCGTGGCTTCGTGGCTGCTTGATGATCCGGCATATCCGTGAGAGGTGCTCGATGGCGAAGCGGAAGAGGACCAGGTCCATCTGCTTCTTGGACATGTTGTTGAACTCGACGAGGTAGGTCTCGACGATGGACGTCAGCTCGTCGGCGTCCATCACCTCCACGTAGTTCTTCGTGTCGGCCTTGGGGTTGGTGAAGTCGCAGTACATCAGCTTGCGCAGGTCGCCCTCCTCGAGGTCGTCGCTGTCCTTCTCGAGCAGCCTAGCGAACAGCTGGTTCGGGGTGCTCTTCAAGTGCGTTTCGACCTGCTCGCAGATGGAGCCGAACAGCCACGCCCGGTCGGAGTCATCCACCAGCCGGTCCCCGTAGACGCGCAGCACTTCGTGCACCCACAGGCGGCGCATCGAGTTGAGGTCCTCGGTGGCCTCGGGCACCGACAGCAACACTCCCTGGATGGCCCGCGAGAAGTCGCGCAGGTTGAAGAGGTAGTGCGACTTGGCCGGCGTCGGCAGGAGGTTCAGCTTCGCGTTGTTGTACACGTCCAGCGTGGCGTTGACGATCTCCTCGATGCAGGGATCGAACTCCTTCGAGAAGCCGCGGGCGTCCAGGTGCCAGAGGACTATCTTCCCGAAGATGCCCTTCAGGATGGCGTCGCTGAACTCGTCTATCGCCAGGACGTTGAAGTGCCTCTGGAAGCGGGGGCTGACGGTGTTGCCCGACGAGGGCGGGCCCATGGCGGCCAGCAGCTGCACGTCGATCAGCTTGAGGGGCACGATGTTCTTCCGGTCGTACCACATCCAGTGGTCCAGCATCATGCGCAGCAGCTCGATCGGCGGCTGGGCGCCGTACGTCTCCTTCAGCGGCATCGAGACATCGTCCACGAAGACCACGCACTTCTTGTTCAGCGGGGGACCGAAGACGCCCTTGCGCCGCTTGTCCAGCTTCGACATGATGATGTCCTGCGTCTGGTTAGCGGACGTCTGCGCAGAGAAGTTTATGAAAAGGGCTTTGTACACGTCAGTGTCGGCCTTCTTGAGGAGGTAGTCGACGGCGTAGCAGCTCTTGCCGGTGCCCGTGTTGCCCACCAGCATCAGCGGCTTGGAGTGGCGGACGAGGAGGTCCAGTATGGCCGCCACGCGGACGGTCTCGTTGGTCACGATGATGATCTGGTTGACCGGGATGTCCCGGGGGATGGGTGGCGCAGCGTTCACCTCGTCCTCCCACGGTTTCCACTTGCCCTTGCCCTCCTTGATAAAGCGGTAGTCGAAGACGCTGCCCGGCTTGGGGATTGGGAAGATGAACGGTTTCGAGAGGACGCCCACTTGCAGGTCCTGGGGAATCGAGAACATCTCGTAGACCGCCTGCGGGAAGGTCTTCTCCAGGAGGGCCCGGAAAACCACGGAGAACTTGTCCCGACTGGGAGCGTCCAGCGCGCCTCCCAGCGACCAGATGCAAGAGAAGAAGAACACGCCCTCGATCTGGGCGCGGACGTCCAGGTCGGACAGGCTCTGCACGTACGCCTCATCGGAGAAGTCGTCGACGAAGCAGTCGAACAGGTTCATCAGCGAGTTAATGAGGTTCGTGTCCGAGGTGGGGGCGATCTCGCGCAGGCCGCCCCGCCGTATGAGCCACAGCAGCAGCGGGCAGAATCGCGCGAAGAGGCTCGAGATCAGCTGCTTGCTGACGGCGTGGAACGACGGCGGGAGGGCGTTCTTCCACGACGCGACCAGCGGCTCCCAGCCCAGGGAGCTCGGCTCCATGTAGATCATCCCGCAGCGGGACACGGTGGCCGGCGAGGCCACGTCCAGGTCCATGGGCTCGAAGATCAGGTTCGTGGTGGGCGCCAGCTGGATGATCTCGCCCGACATCAGGCAGAGCTTCTTGTTGTCGTCCAGCACCGTGTTCATGTTCTCGATCCAGATGGCGTCCACCGGCCCGTCGAAGATCAGCCACTTCCGTTCGGGCGTGGTCGAGACGGCGAATTCGCGGTAGCTCACCGCCAGGATGCCGTCGCTCCACTCATGCGAGACCACGTCGAATTGGCCGTACAGCTGGCCCATGGTCACCGCCTTGGGGTTCATCACCGTGTAGATGGCGCCATGCTCGCTTCCTTCCTGGAAATGCACGCATGAGAGAGAGGCGGAGATCTATGATCTGAGAGACTTACGGCCTCCTCCATGAACCGCAGGGCCTCGGCGAGGATCCTGTAGCAGGTGGTCTTGCCGCCAAACGGCATGCCAACCAGCATCAGTCCGTGTCGCACCACGATCATCTCGTAGAGCTGAAAGAGAAGTGCTGCTGAGAGACGCCCGATTCGAGGGAAGACGCACGCTCACCTGCTGGACCTTCTCGAGGAAGAACTCCGTGCACTGCTTGTTGTGCTTCTCGCAGGCCTTCCGGGTGCACTCGTTGAACAGCGCGTAGTCGGGCGTCGGCAGGACCACGCCCGGGAACAGATCCGACGTAATGCCCTGGAACAGCGGCACGTCCTGGTTAAGGAACTTCGGCAGATTCACGTCCTTGATCGACCGCAGCACCAGAATGTCCTCGAGCTCGTCGCGGTAGCGCAGCTTTAGGGCGCCGGCGGCCTTCAGCACCGACTTGACCGCTCGCATCCCGTAGTCGTAGTGCGGCTGGGTGCTCAGCTGCTCCGAGCACAGGCGGTAGGTGGCCACGATCTTGACCGCGAGCGGCTTGGCGCTCAGGAACCCGTACGAGTACAACTCGATCTCGGAGATCAAGGCGTAGTCCGGAACCATCATGGCCACCGACCGGAAGAGCGCCTGCGCACAGAGATGGGGGAATGAAGGCGGACTAAGAGATGTTGGACACCTACCTTCAAGTTGTCAGGCAACTCCGATCGACCGGCGTAGCCCGGGTTCATGGTGATGAAGACCGCGCAGGTCGGGTCCAGCTTCAGCGTCGTTCCCTCGAACACCATGGTCGGCTGGCCGGAATTGATGCCTCGCTGAATGGTCAAAATCTGCCGGGGAGACGGTGCCACACTCAAGTCGACGAACAAATTCCGCGCCACTTACCTGCTGCGCCACAACGGAGAGCACTTCCAAGTCGATCCGGTTGAACTCGTCGAAGCAGGACCACGCGCCGCAGGAGGCCAAGCCCTTGAAGAACTTGCCCAGCGCGATGTAGTCCAAGCCGTCGGAGCAGTTGAAGACGACACACTGCTTGGCCACGGCCTTGGCCAGATCTTTGGTCGTCTCTGTCTTGCCGGTGCCAGCGGGTCCCTCGGGAGCGCCGCCCAGGTGCAGGTGCAGCGCGCTGAACAGCGTCCGATAGCAGCGATCGGTCAGCGGGGTGACAACCAGACGCGTCGTGTTGCCCAGGTACTCGTAGCCGTACTTCAGGGAGCAGTTGATCATGCGCGTGTCCAGATTGTTGTCTTCCCAGTAGTATCGCAGTTGGCACAGCCACTGGAAGTCGTTCAGCTCGCTGACGCCTTTCTCGCAGATCTCCGCCAGCACATCGCGGGCGTGCACGTCTAGCACGACCAGCGCGCCGAGGGTGATGCGGTTCTGGAGATTCAGGTGGCCCCTGACGAGGTCCACGATGCGCATGATCTGAAAGGACAAGCTGTCTTCAAGCGACGGACGAGAAACTGTCGAGACCTCACCTGAGCTTTGCAGACTTCGAGATATTTGCGCAAACTGGCCACCGGATCGGCGGTGAAGAAGCACTGAGTGATCTCCGTCGTCCAGTAGGTCAGGGATATGGACTGCACGGTCTGGCCGGGCCAGACGAGGACCCACTTGTCGCGCTCCATCTGCGGATAGCTCTCGACCGCCTGGCGGATCTTCAGGTGTACGCTCTTCTTCATCAGGGTCTCGAGCTCCAACAGCCACTTCTCCACTTGGCCCCTCGCCTTGGCCGTCGATATGACCTCGACCAGGTCGACCTCCTCCTTCTCGGAGGAACGCATCGACGTCACCTCCATCAGCTCGGTGAAGTTGAGCGTTGCGATGCCCTCGAAGCACTTCTTCAGATGTGGCTGCACTCGAGTGGGATCCTTGGTCTCGGAGAGGATCTCGAGCAGCTCATCGTTGGACAGGAAGAAGAAGCGCGGGAAGTAGAGGCGTTTCTTCTCGAGGTACTGCAACAAAAGAGGTAATCCAAGTGAGAGAGGGGATATTTTATTGAGAGAAGCGTGCATACCGCGTTGAGTCCCTTCTGGATGACTTCGAGCAGGTTGAAGGCCTTCTTCAGCTTCTCGGACATCTTTTCGATTTCGACGACCGCCATGACTTTCGGATCGCTGGCCACCACCTTCATGAGGTCCTTCCAAATCTGTGAGGGAAAAGAAGAATCAGTGATCCAGCATCAGCATCAGCATTAGCATTAGCATTAGCATTAGCATTAGCATTAGCATTAGCATTAGCATTAGCATTAGCATTAGCATTAGCATTAGCATTAGCATTAGCATTAGCATTAGCATTAGCAGGTAATCCAAGTAAGCATCAGCATCAGCATCAGCATCAGCATCAGCATCAGCATCAGCATCAGCATCAGCATCAGCATCAGCATCAGCATCAGCATCAGCATCAGCATCAGCATCAGCATCAGCATCAGCATCAGCATCAGCATCAGCATCAGCATCAGCATCAGCATCAGCATCAGCATCAGCATCAGCATCAGCATCAGCATCAGCATCAGCATCAGCATCAGCATCAGCGTCAGCGTCAGCGTCAGCGTCAGCGTCAGCGTCAGCGTCAGCGTCAGCGTCAGCATCAGCTTCAGCGTCAGTTGCAGCATTAGGCGCCATCTTTTCGAACCCACCTTGTCCACAGCGCTGAAGCGGCGTCCTTCCTCTGGCATCTGCTGCTGAATGTCGGGGCTGGAGAAGATCGGCTCGAGGTACATCCACGTCGCCTGCACTCGCAGCCAGTCGTCCAGGATGTCCTGCAGGAGCACAAGCTTGGCCTCCCATTTACTGAAATTCATGAGAAATAAAATGGGATCCTACGCCTCTCGCCATAACTCACAGAAGATTAGCCTCGAAGGGCTTGATGTAGGGCGAGCTCTTCATCGTCTGCGTCTTGATGATCTGGTCGTCCAGCAGCACCTGGATGTCATCGATCGAGGACAGCTTGTAGGTTCCGGTGTCCCTGTAGGGCGACACGTTGAACGATATCTCCTCCCACTCGTTGACCATCTTTGTCATGGCCCTCTCGAGGTTGTTCTCCTTGGTGGCGCTCTCGGATATGGTCTCGAACCGGGGCAGGTACTCCTCCAGTTGGTACTCGATGATCCGCTCCAGCGTCAGTTCCGCGGAGATCTTGATCGGGAAACCGATGATCGCCGAGACCTCCTCCCAGTGGCGGCCCTTCATGCCGGGGTTGCCCAGCGTGCTGATGATCGGCATGTGCGTCTTGAACTCGTCAATGTTGCCCTTGATCTGTGAACGGAACGAAGTCACCCAGAGTTCCAGAGGTGAGTCAAGGACTTACGTCGTGCACCAGCTCCACGGTGGCCGGCTTGTCACTCAGTTGCTTCTCCAGCTTCTGGATGACGCGGTAGATGGCGGACACCTCGCCCTCGATGTCGTCGGGATTGTACGTCCCCACCTGCGAGTGCATCCAGAGGTCGTACTTGTCCATGAACTCCTGGCCGGCGTCAAAGAGCCTCTTGAACGGCATCAGGTAGTCGTGGGTCTTCTTGCGAATGGGGTACTGCGACAGATCCCAGCCGTAGGCGGTCTCCTCCTCGTTGATCTTGTCGATCGTGTCCATCGCGATCACCAGGCGGTTGTCCAGGACGGTGGCGCGCCTCTTGTACTTCTGAAGGTTCTTGATGTCGCCCCAGTTCTCGTAGTCCTGCACCTGCTCGTTGTAGCCCTGCAGGTCGCGCCGGAATGAGTCGATGCGCTTCTTGAGCAGCTCCTGGTACTCGATCGTCTTGTCGGCGACGATCTCGCGGTGCTCCTTGAAAATGCTACCCATCTGGAGGTACCACTGGATGGTGTTGCTGTTGTTCTTGATCTCCAGCGGCGTGTACAGCGTGTGGTCCATGAGCCACAGGATGTGGTCCATATTCTGAAAAGGGGAAACGATCAGCACTCCGATTCAGGGAGGATCAGGGAGCACTTACCACCCGGAGTCTGGCCTCCATCTCGAAGACGGTCCGGTCTTCGGTGTGCGCCACGAACGCCTTGAGACTCATCAGCTCGGCCGTGTCCTCGGGGATGGTGAGGGCCTTCTTGGCGATCGCGTCGTACTCCTTGCCCAGCTTGCTGATCTTCGACTGCTGCTCCTCGACCATTGTGGCCAGAAGGTCGTTCTGCATGAACCTGGCGAGGGTCTCCAGGTTGGCGATGAACCCCTCGCGGTGGAACTCGTACAGGCCCATCTGAATGGTCCCGAAGACCTCCTTGGCCACGCGGTCCTCCATTTCGCGATACAACACCACCTTCGAGCAGTATTCCTCGAATGGGGGATCGGACTCCTTGAACCGGCCGATTAGGCTGGCATCGCGCCCGTTGATGAGGCTCATGAAGTTGTCAAAGTCCTGCATGCGCAGCTCGGGTCCGATGCGCTGCTCTTCGAGGAGGTTGCACAGCCGCCGTCTCGCGTCGTGGATGATCGACTCGGGGACGGCCGGCTTGAGGTAGAGCTGCGACGTCAGCCGCAGGTCGGTGTAGACCTTGGTCTCCATGCGCGGCAGCTGCTGGATGGCCAACACGATGCCGTCCACGATCCGCATGATCTCCTCCTGAACCTTCGAGAAGTTCGGATTGAACACCATCGTGTCCTGCTCCTCGAGCATCAGCGACAGCTTGAGGCCGGGATTTGACTTCTGGAAGAACCAAGCGGGTTAGGTGGGCAACCGTGGGAGACTTCTCGACTTACTTTGACGTCGCACATAAAGTCGACGAATGCGTTGAGGCTCCGTATGCAGACGTCCTCCAGCTGCTGGGTCATCAGGGCCGCCACGCAATTGTAGAACCGGCCCAGCAGCTTTGGCTTGCGCACACTCGGCAGCAGGTTCCTGTTGTTGCCGCGCAGGAGGATCGCGTGGATGTCTCCGTACCACTGGTCGATCAGCACCTGCTTTGTCCTTTCGATTTGGGTGCCACAACGAGTCTGGAAACGGAACAGAAGTGTGTGTGGGGATGTTTGGAGGAGTCTGGCAGAACTTACAGAGAACTCGAAGAGGTCGTAGGCTCCCTCGTGGCTGGCCAGTTCCTTGACGTCAAGGAACGACAGATCCTTGAACTTGATCGTCCACAGCGAGAGGATGTTCGCGACGCAAGTGTGTATCGAGAAGAGGGTCTTCTTGATGCGAATCTGGTTGTCGTCGTACCTGTCGAACAGGGGATTAGGTTGGGAGAGGGTTGGGGAGCGCATGGACCTACCGGTAGCGCCACTTGTTGAACATCCGCTCCGCTTCGATCCGCTCCGGGGTCATGATCTTGACCATCTTCTTCTGCTCGATCCTCAGAGAGTCGTTCAGCACGAAGTCGATGACGGCCTTTTTCATCGCGAACAAGTACTCCGACTTTATTTGCGTGAAATTGTCCGTCAGTTCCATCTCGAACCGGATCAGGTTCCCTGGAATCATGCCCTTGATGCGGGCCACCACCTTTGGGCTCATTTGGGAGACGTGGATCGTGTCGATGCCGTGCTTTATGTAGTAGTAGTACCGCATCACCTCCTTCTCCTCTGCGTTCGGAAACTCGTTCTGTTCGTCCACTTCGCCTTCCTTCCGGGCGATCAGCTCTACGAGCTTCTTGCGAAAGTTCTCGCGCTCCTGACGCATCTGCAAGTACGACCGGTACTCTGCAAGGAACACCTCACTGAGTAAACCCAATTGCGTCACATCACCTGTCACTTACTTGTTTTCTTTCCGTGTCGTGCCCTCTTCTTCTCCGGTTGCATGCATCGCCTATGCCGCACCTCGGATTCGTCCATACTCTGTCGCTTGCCGTTGAAGTTGTCCTTCGTGCACTCCGGCATGTTCAGCTCGTACCACAAACGACGTGCCCTGTACTCGGAGTTAGCCTTCGAATTGATGATTCTCTTCAGGACCGCCTGCCTGGGATGTGGCGGAAACGCACTTCCCTTTGGGATGGCTCCCGTCGACCGTGATCCCCCTCCATTCATTCTTTTCTACAAAAAAAAAAAACATTTTTTTCGTTTGAAAACTTTCGCCACACAGTGTCTTGCCCATTTCATTCTCATGCACGAACCCATGAGCAGAGAACCGCACCAGCTCTCGCACCAACATTGACGTACAAAACCCGATTCGCATCGAGCATGTGTCAAATGAAAATGAAATCTGTCAAAATCACCCGTTCCCCGAAGAAATTGTGCAATACCCGGTGGTGCTCGCAAAGAAAATTGAATTTAATTCAAATCCCAGGTTCGTTTAACAAAACAATTAACACCAGTTCGCAACTTACATGTCCTCTGTGTATATTTCTTCGAAAAATGTGAAATTACTTCCTGCGTTGCTGTTAGATTTTCATTCACAAACTGGTTGTGCAGTCCTCACAGCACCCGCACTGAATGAAAATCCCAATTGAAATTCAATCTGTGCGTCTTATTTGTTTATTTTCTATTGATTTCAGTGTTTCCTAGGAGCAATTTATCGCACATAAACACCGCAACAAGTTCCAGTCATGTTTCTCAAGCAGTTCACAAGGTTTGTCCACACAACACGCTGTGCGTATGCAGCTGCCGAAAAGAGTTCCCTAGCAACGTTACGCAAAAAGACCGGCTACACATTCGCCAACTGCAAGAAGGCCCTGGATATGCACAACAATGACCTGGCCAAGGTATGTTTATGCTTCATCTTTGCCCCGTCTTTCTCGTAGTCATGAGGGAATTGATTTCAGGCGGAGAAATGGTTACATGAGCAGGCACAGAGCATGGGCTGGTCGAAGGCAACCAAACTGGAGGGGCGCGCCACTGTTCAGGGGCTGGTCGGTGTTCTGATCAAAGGAAACATTGGAGCCATGGTGGAGGTGAACTGTGAGACAGACTTCGTGGCGAGAAATGAAAACTTCAAGAATTTCGTTGACCATGCCTCGAGGGTTTGCGCCAAGTACACAGAAACGACAGATTTTGACGGCGATCTCTGGAAGGTGTGCGTTTTCTTTTCACATCTTTCCCGTTTCTCAATTCCTCCCTCTTTCAGCTTGGATTCGAGGCAGACGCCTTGAAGAACCTCAAAGCGGAAGACGGAAAAACTCTTGGCGATCACCTAGCTTTGCTGATCGGCACAGTGGGGGAGAATGCCACGATACGTCGAGCGATTTGCTTTAAAACCAACAACTATCTGAAATTGTCTGGCTACACTCATCCCACGAGCACGACAATCGCCCCGACAAACGTGACGCAGCTGGGCAAGTACGGTACCATTGTTGCATTTAGAGGCGACTCATTGAACGAGGAGCTGCAGAAGCATTTATGCCAGCACATTGTTGGCATGAACCCGAAGAAGATTGGAGAGGAGGGCAAGGACAAGCCGCTCGAGAACAAAGACGACGAGACTTGTCTCATTTTCCAGGAGTTTTTGGTTGACTCGGACAAGGTCGTGGGTGAGGTGCTGAAGGAGAACGACGTTGCTGTCATCGACTATCAGCGGTTTGAGTGCGGCGAGGAGGCCAAGGATCAGCTGGCGGAGGAGGTCAAGGTGGCAAACTGAGGGTTGTTGTTGAAGTAAAGAGAGTTTATGTTACACGTTACATTTTTGGGGTTTGTTCTTTTCAAAGTGAACGTGTTCAGGTGGAAAAAAGCAACTTTCACTTGAAGTAGTTGACTGGCAGACTTTTGGGATATTTTTTATTTGCTTAGAAGGCACTTGCTTGTTTGTGTGCTGCTACAATAAAGCGAGAACCTGGGTCTCAATGGTAGTCTCTGCTCTGCTTCTTCCATTTGCTTACACTTGATCGAAGTCGTTGTGAACTTGCAGATGGGCGTGACTTCAATGTTTAAAGCAGAGGTTCAGAGTGGAGTTCGGAAAGGATGCATACTGTCACCACTATTGCTTCTGGTGCTTGTCAGCGATATACTCCTTCAAGCTTGACTTGATTCTTTGGACTTTGACATCTTGCCATACATACCTAAACTACGCAGACGATGCTTCACTTGATGGTCTACAATCTAGAAGCTGAGGCAAACAAAGTGGGGCTCAAAAACAAACATTACGCTCAATTGAATATTGCGACAGACAGGCTGTCGAGAAGGTTAGTAGCTTTCTATACCTAGAAAGCGTGGTCTCGCCTATCCGCAGTGGTTCCGAACTTGATGTGTGCAGCAGAATCGAAAAGGTTAAAGCAACCTTCGGAATGATATCCTTACTTACTTATCAGTCAGACGAACCATGAAGGGTCTGAGCCTGAGCAATTGCTGCCTTCCATCGGTGACGGTCCTGGGCACGCTGCTTCCAGTCCTCAAGGCCATGCTGTCTTACATCCGCGATGACTTGGTCTTTGTACTGGAGATTCGGTCTTCCTCTCCTTCTCGAACCAGGAGGCTCGGATTCGAAGACCCTCTTTGCTGGAGCGTTGTTGTTCATTCGCTCGATGTGGCCGAGCCACTGTAGTCGACGGATTTTTGCCTTCCGGACTACATGCACATCCTTGTGCAGCTCGAAGAGCTCGCGGTTGTGTCTTCTCCTCCATTCGCCTTCCTCGCAGACGGGACCATATATCCGACGTAGAATTTTTCTTTCGATGGCACCAAGAATCAGCTCTGCAGCCTTACTTTCGGCTCCATAGAGTAGGACTGGCAGGATAAGGGTTTTGTAGAGCATTACTTTGGTCCTTCGAGTCTGGAGTTTCGAGCCCAGTTGTTTTGACAGACCGAAGTAGCATCGGTTGCCAAGGGCGATTCGTGGAGTTAACTTTTGCCCCGAGGTAGACAAACTCCTTTACTACCTCGAAATTGTAGCTGTCGATTGTGACGTTTTGGCCTAGGTGGGTGCGGCGGATCGGTTTTTGCCCGACAGCATATATTTTGTTTTGTCCTCGTTGACCTTAAGACCAGCTCGTTTCGCCTGTTCCTCAATTGCCGTGAAAGCTTCCACGATGGCACGTTGGGACCGCGCCACAATGTCGATGTCATCCGCGTATCCCAACAGCTGGACTGACTTGTAGAAGATAGTGCCTTCCGTGTTGACTTTTGCCCGCCGCACTATCTTCTCCAGTACCAGATTGAAGAAATCACACGACAGCGCATCTCCTTGCCGGAATCCGGTGCAGGTTTCGAACGGTTCAGAGGTTTTTGAACCGAACTGCACGGTGCATCGCGTATGTGTTAGCGTGGTGCGACACAACCGGATCAGTTTTCCCGGGATCCCGAATTCGGCCATCGCTTCGAATAGCTCCTTGCGATGAATGCTGTCGTATGCGGCTTTAAAATCGATGAAAAGATGGTGAGTATCGATTTGAAACTCGCTGGTCTTTTCCAGGATCTGCCTTAGTGTGAAGATTTGGTCTATAGTCGATTTGCCGGGCCGGAAGCCGCACTGGTACGTGCCGATTAGTGCGGTGCAAAACGGCTTTAGACGTTCACACAGTACGCTGGATAGGATCTTGTAGGCGACATTGAGCAAGGATATACCTCTGTAGTTCTTGCAGGAGGTAGGATCGCCTTTTTTGTGGATGGGGCATATGGAGCTGATATTCCAGTCGTCGGGCATGCTTTCATCTTCCCAAATTCGGCAAATGATTTGGTGCATGCTCCCTACCATTACATTGCCCCCAGCTTTGAAAAGCTCCGATGGTAAGCCATCTGAGCCTGCGGCTTTGTTGTTCTTCAGCCTTTTAATGGCTGTACCGACTTCATTGCAATAAGCTATCAGGTTGAGGACCAAACTGCGCCTGTTCCGCTCTAACGTAGAATCGATGCTGCTTTATAGATGCAGTAACTGGAAAGTGGACACTATTACCACACAGTAGCTGCAATCCTTCGTAAGCAGACGTTTAAGGAACATCCTTAGGATTTTTTGGACGAACAGTATTTCGAACCATCAGCAATACCTGAGAACGGGTCAAGAACTGATAGACATTACAATACGAAGGAGAAAGTGGCAGTGGATCGGACAAACTCTACGGCGAAATGTGCAGCGTGCAGTGGAATCCGCTAACACATGCAGCCAGGACCTCGGGACGTCCTAAGCAAACGTGGCAGAAGAATTAAGCTCTTCAGAAATGAGTTGGAGAGAACTCAAACGGGTTGAAGTTCAAAGTTCAAGTAAGAGAGCGCTCAGTCGTGGTTACCCGCGAGGTATTGAAGGATACGCGTGGTAAGTGGATTGCTAAGAATGAGCTAAATCACAGAAATCTTATTGGTGCATTAGCTGGTCATCGGTATGAATGCCCCCAGACTTAGCAGCCCCTATAATGACACATGCAGAAGCTGCAGAGGTGAAGAGGATGAAGAGACCATGGAACACCTTCTTTGTAACTGCAGTGCCGTCTACTCTCGTAGATTGAACCACATAGGCGCCCTGTACTTCATAATGACTTGACAGAGCTAAGGAATTTTAGGATCAGTCATGGTGCCAATATGGCCTTAGTGTGACAACAACACCTGTCAGCCACTAGAACCTAAACTAAACTAACCTAGTAGTCTTCTTCTGTGTGAATCTCGGCCTCAGCCAACAAGAGTTTAAGTAGTTCTTTTCAAACGTAAGCTCGGGCTCGAAATTCGTGATTTGAAGGACCAAAATTACTTACTCCGGCAGTCCTGATTTTGAAGCCGAAAGCTGGACGCTTATCTTAACTGCAGTCCTGATTCTTGGTGCCTTTGAAAGACAAATACTACGTCGCATAAGATGGTTAAGAGGATGTGAATGTAGTCTGGAAGGCAAAAATCCATTGGCTACATGGCACTGACTGGGCCACATCGAGACCGCGGATGTATGACGTATGGGTCTTGATGACTCCATCGGTCACTGGCCTGATAAGTAAGTAAGAAAATAAAAGCCTCATGTTGCGTCTCAAAGATGATTGTTTGACGTCTGGTGTGTTGCGGGATTCGAATACAGAAATGGAAGTGCAAGTAGTGCTAAGAGAGCTTTCAACTAGTCATCGACATCTTTTTTTTTTTTCATTCATTTTTATTTATTTTTTTTCTGGAATGACTTATACTAGACAAAAATGACTAAATCTATCTTAATATCTAAAAATTCATGTTCTTTATTCTATCTTACTGACCCGTCGCGGGTACTCTAAAATAATCTAATCTATGGAACTTATATATTTGCCTTTCGGCGTCTAAATTATCAACTTAGTTTTTTTTTAGTCCTTAGGACAAACTTTATTATTTTCAGACTTACGGCCAAGAAAACTATGGAAAAACTTGGCTCTCTAGACATACTTATTGGTACTTAACCTAGACCTTAACCTAAACCTTAGTAACCTATTAAAAATTAATTAACCTAACAGAATATTAGCCTAACTTACTATATATACGTAACATTACGGACGTGTACACAAGAGCGTGTGTGCTATGTTTATGCGTAACATATATAATACACACGCCCTTGTGCACCTTTTTCTTAAATCTACCTTACATCTAAGTAAGTGGGCCGTTAATCCACTACACAAACTATAATTTTTCAGGCAGGGGCGGGCGACGGCGGAGACTGATTCTGGTGTAACCACCAAAAGAAGTGCCGCTCCTTATCACTCTCTCTCCTGTCTCGAGCGGGGATCGCTCTACTGAACCGGAGGAGATCTTCGTGTTCGCGCACGACATCCGATTCGTACAGGAGTCGCCTGTCAACTGTTCGGCGTACCGCGTGGTAGATTACAGGACATCCTTCCGTGTCATAGATCAAGCCGATCGAATCCAAATAGAGGAATGCTTCAGGTGGAACAAAACCGTTGTGGCGACCCTTTTCATGGTACATATAATTGGGGTAATAAGCCCCGAAGATCAGGCTGTCTCATCGACATCTTCTCTGTTGTGCGATTACCCTATAGTAGCAAGAAAAGAAACTAGAGGCACCTCAGTTGAATATAGGAATCTGAATGATTTCACTACAAGTTTTACATTGGACAGCTGTCACCTATCAAAAATACAACAGACTCAACTCGTTTGCCCATGTGAGTCTGAGGGCGCTCGTAGTCCAAGTTATGTACATATTGATCCGTGTGATACCTGTTCCAGGTAACATAAATGCATAAAGACAACAATTAACATTCACATCCTGGTGTGTTGGGCAGAATTTCGAATAAATTCGTACCTAATCAAACATGAACGCCACAATTGACATTCTTGTGCAGATACGTTGGGGAATCGCCTTTGGCAACCACTAGTATTGTCGAGCCAGTTTTTAAAGGTTCTGTCGTGTCCGACTTGAGAAGGAGAAGATGGGCCTGGCCTCAATGAATGTACGTAGCAAATGTACATCAGTCCCAAGCTGTTGTACACACAAGACAACAGAACTGATTCATTTATGATGATTTCTCGTCGAAATGTTTGAGTCTGCTGTGAGGAGGAGATGAGGAACAGAACATCGAACATTCGGAGCTGTAAAAGTAGTCGGGTATTCAAAGATCCCCCGAATATACTCTCTCGGCCACTTCGAACAAATTAACACCAATTATCCAGCTAAAAGGTTATTCAAATCCGGACTTGTTGGTTTGAGGAGATGAACACCGAACCAGTTGTATTAATACCAAGTGATGGGATGGTGGACTGGAAGCTGTGACCATCCGTAATAGCTGCTATCAGGTACTTCAGGTTCAATGGTCTGAGAGAAAAGTAAGTACAAGGTATAGCTATACACTTTTACTAATAAAGAGACATCATTTAATCATTTGTTGAAGTACCTTCCCAGTGGTTGATATCGACTTCTGGCCAATGACCGGGCAGAAGTATAAGAGGTGCTCCAAAGATTAATCAATTACTGACTCTTAGTAGTGTCTTTACATATCAGTCATTTTAAAGTTTAATTAGTTGAATTGCTGTGAGTATCTAATCAGCAGCAATAACAACCTTCAAGTAAATTCAGTCAAAATGGTTGGTGGCAGTAAGCTGTCATCGAATGAAACATAGTCGTTGTGATTGGTGTGCTCTAAGAAAGGAATGAAGGAGGAGAAGACTCTCAATCAGAGATAACGGATTCATTCCATTATCTCTGCTCTCAATCTATGAGCTGTACGTAGACTATACTGACTCAGCACTATCGGGAGTGCTCCCAAGGACAGGGTATTCGATTTCGAGCCTGTTACTTCGAAAGGAAGAGGAAACCCGAATCTGATAAGTAAGAAAGGACAAGTGATAAATCTTCAAATCGGTCAACAGCAAGCAGTGTCTATGATACAATCAGGAATGTTAACACTAGCTCAGCCACTCTACAAATTGATAGCCTGGAAAATAAGCAAACATGGCATATCAGCAAAGACTTTCGCCAGCGGCTGTTAGTTGTTGTAAGTAGATTAATTTGAACCAGAATTGAACTCGCAATGAAACCAAAGATTGCTTTAAACGATTAGATTAACGGACTTCTTAGAACTTGGAACTTGAATTAAATCAAGTGTGTACACCTATCCTGTGCTATATAACATTCTTTCACTGCATTAGCTCCGTCATGAGAGAAGCCGAATATTGTAGTTGCTGTCTGTCAGAGGCATCAATAGCCTATACTTGCCTCGACACAACATTTAATGACGAAGTGTTCTTGTCTTCTTCCAAAATAGGGCTGAGGCGTGTACTCCAAAGTCCATCTAACTTCTGACTCATGGCAATTCTTGCACTTATCAGTAGTGGCAACGCAAAGTTGACGAGTATAGCGATCTAGGAGAAAGCGACCTGTATGTTACAATGCACTGCGGCTAGTGCGATTATCTGTTTGTATGTTTTTACTTTATAGTCAGGACAGAAAATCATGTTTACACATCAAGTGCCGATTAGACAGGTGTGGTCTAATGTGGGCT
>OU744317.1:26060323-26222876 GCA_916610145.1 Eristalis arbustorum
GCATTTGGTCGCTAGGAGGCGCGCTGGACGCGCCCAGCCGGGACAAGTTCTCCGTGGTTTTCCGGGCCCTCCTGGAGAAGACCTTCCCGCAGGCGGTCTACGAGATGTTCTCGATTCCCCCAGACCTGCAAGTGGGCGTCCTCTCGAAGCCGTTCATCTTCCCCATCCCCAAGCCGGGCAGCGTCTTCGACTACCGCTTCATCAAGGAGGGCAAGGGCAAGTGGAAGCCGTGGGAGGACGAGGTGAACGCGGCGCCCCCGATCCCCCGGGACATCCCGGTCAATCAGATCATCATCGTGACCAACGAGACAGTCCGCGTGGCGGCCATACTGGACCTCCTCGTGCGCCACTCCAAGCCACTGATGCTGGTGGGCAACACGGGCACCGGCAAGAGCTGCTACGCCGTCGACTACCTCCTCAAGAAGGCCGACACCGACGTGTACAAAGCCCTTTTCATAAACTTCTCGGCGCAGACGTCCGCGAACCAGACGCAGGACATCATCATGTCGAAGCTGGACAAGCGGCGCAAGGGCGTCTTCGGTCCCCCGCTGAACAAGAAGTGCGTGGTCTTCGTGGACGACGTCTCGATGCCGCTGAAGGAGACGTACGGCGCCCAGCCGCCGATCGAGCTGCTGCGCATGATGCTGGACCATTGGATGTGGTACGACCGGAAGAACATCGTGCCCCTCAAGCTGATCGACGTGCAGATGCTGGCCGCCATGGGCCCGCCCTCGTCGGGCAACACCGTCAGCCCCCGCTTCCAGAGGCACTTCAACGTCCTGGCGATAGACGAGTTCAGCGACGCCATCCTGAAGGGCATCTTCGGGAAGATAGTCCTCTGGCACCTGGACGCCCGCGGTTTCTCGAAGGAATTCGATCCCTGCATCGAGGAGATCGTCAACGCCACGCTGGACGTGTACAACAACGCGAAGCTGAACCTCCTGCCGACGCCGGCCAAGTCGCACTACCTCTTCAACCTGCGCGACTTCTCGCGCGTCATCCAGGGCGTGCTGCTGTCGGTGCCCGAGGCCACCGAGGACCTCAACTCGATGCGCCGCCTGTGGGTGCACGAAGTACTGCGTGTCTACGGCGACCGGCTGGTAGATGATACCGACCGGGCGTGGCTGTTCGGCTCCATCTGCGAGCAGGTCGAAACGCACTTGAAGAGCACCCCGAACCAGCTGTTCGCTAGGCTGCTCGAGAAGGACAGCGACGACCTCGAGGAGGGCGACCTGCGCAAGCTGATGTACTGCGACTTCACCAACCCCAAGGCCGACACGAAGAACTACGTCGAGGTGATGGACGCCGACGAGCTGACGTCCATCGTCGAGACCTACCTCGTCGAGTTCAACAACATGTCCAAGAAGCAGATGGACCTGGTCCTCTTCCGCTTCGCCATCGAGCACCTCTCGCGGATATGCCGGATCATCAAGCAGCCGCGAAGCCACGCGCTCCTGATTGGAGTCGGCGGCTCGGGAAGGCAGAGCCTGACACGTCTGGCGACGCACATCTGCGACTACGAGATGTTCCAGGTGGAGATCACGCGGCAGTACGGCCCCAACGAGTGGCACGAGGACGTCAAGAGCATCCTGCGGAAGATCAGCTCCTCCGACCTGCACGGCGTGTTCCTGTTCACCGATGTCCAGGTAAGACTCGCTCTTGGAGACTTGATAGAAGATCTTACAGTCCCCCCCGCGGTCTAGATCAAGGACGAGTCCTTCCTCGAGGACGTCAACAATCTGCTGAACTCCGGAGAGGTGCCGAACCTCTTCAGCAACGAGGAGAAGATCGAGCTCTGCGAGAAGATGCGCCAGATCGACAAGCAGCGCGACAAGGCCGTCCAGACCGACGGCAGCCTGGTGGCTCTGTTCAACTTCTTCGTTCAAGTAAGTGCGCTCAACTGTGCGTCTGCACTTCAATCATCGACTCCCCTCCTCTTGCAGGTGTGCAAGGACCAGCTGCATGTCGTCCTCGCGATGTCCCCCATCGGCGAAGCACTCCGCAACCGCGTCCGGAAGTTCCCCTCCATTGTGAACTGCTGCACGATTGACTGGTTCCAGCCGTGGCCGGCGGACGCGTTGCTGGCGGTGTCCACGCGGTTCCTGGAAAAGGAGGAGCTCACCGATCTGGAGCGGGCGGCCGCCATCGACATGTGCATGCACTTCCACACGACCACGCAGCGACTGTCCGAGAGGTTCTTCCTGCGGCTGAAGCGGTACAACTACGTGACGCCCACCTCGTACCTGGAGCTGATCCAGACCTTCAAGGGGCTTCTCTCGGCCAAGAGGAGGTGAGTAGCTCGGCTCGGTGGTGTCCACCTGCTCACGGCTTTCCCTCCCCAGGACGATCACGACGAATCGCAGCCGCTACCTGACCGGCATTTCGCAGCTCGACATCGCGGCGCAGCAGGTCGGCGTCATGAGCGAGCAGCTGACGGCCCTGGAGCCGAAGATCAAAGCCGCTTCGGAGATCGTAAGTTGAAGAGAGATCAGGTGGAGAGGCCATCACCAATCACTCCTCCTTCCAGGTGGCCGTTCAAGTGGCGAAAGTGCAGAAGGACAGCGAGGAGGCCGCCCAGCAGCGGGAAGTGGTGAAGCAGGACGAGGCCGCGGCCACGGAACAGGCGCGAGTCGCGCAAGGCATCAAGGACGAATGCGACGCGAAGCTCGCCGAAGCGCTGCCCATCTTGAACACAGCCCTGGCCGCCCTGAACACGCTCACCACGGCCGACATCGCGGTGGTCAAGACCATGAAGAGCCCCCCGGTCGGCGTGCGCATCGTGATGGAGGCCGTGTGCATCCTGAAGGGCGTCAATCCGGAGCGCATTCAGAACCCCAGCGGCGTGGGCATGGTCGAGGACTACTGGGGCCCCTCGAAGAGGGTCCTCGGCGACATCAAGTTCCTCGACAGCCTGCTCAACTACGACAAGGACAACATACCGCCGGCGTACATGAAGAAGCTGGAGGAGCGCGTCCTCAAGAACGAGAACTTCGACCCGGAGAAGGTGAAGACCGCCTCGACGGCCTGTGAGGGTCTGTGTCGCTGGGTGATCGCCCTGACCAAGTACGACGTGGTGGCCAAGGTCGTGGCGCCCAAGAAGATCGCCTTGGCACAGGCCCAGGCGGAGTACAACGTGAGTAGTCTGACTCCTGTCATGGAACAGTGATTCATGGAAGGTTTCATTTAGGCGGCGCAAAGGCTGCTCGCCGAGAAGCTGGCCCAGCTGGCCAAGGTGGAGGCCAACCTGGCCGAGATTCAGAAGATGCTCGACGAGCAGATGCGTCAGTTCAAGTGAGTGCGACGCGAGTTCACGTGTGAGTCTCTGTGCCTGATTGTGTGTGCGTTTTTTCCAGGACCCTGCAGAACGAGCACGAAATGGTGACGCGGAAGCTGAACCGCGCCACGGAGCTCATCAGCGGCCTGGGCGGCGAACGGACGCGCTGGCAGGAGGCGGCCCGAGTCCTCGGCGAGACGTATCACACGCTGACGGGCGATGTGCTCATCGCATCCGGTGTCGTCGCATACCTGGGCCCGTTCACAATCGATTTCCGTGTGCGCCAGATCAAGGAATGGGTGGCGAAGTGCACTTCCTTCGGCATCGTGTGCAGCCGGGACTTCCAACTGCAGCAAGTGCTCGGGGATCCTGTCGAGATCCGCCACTGGAACATCTGTGGCCTCCCAAGTGACTCGTTTTCCATCGAGAGTGCCATCATTATGAGGTATGAAATATGAATGCTGCCGGCGCAGCCTGTGCGTGTCCGCTGTTTGTGCGCCCCGATTCGTTCTGCCGTTCCCTCGTTTGCTGGGTAATCCTTGTTTGCTGGCAGGACTCATAGTTTGCGGTGCGTGCGCCAGGGGAGGGTGATTGCGTAGAACAGTAATGCTCGCTTAAGGCGCTACATCTGCTCTGCCACGGATGCCAACCGCCATCCGCCATCCGCCATTCGCATCCTGCACTCGTGCCGTCGCTGCGTTGGTGATGGTGAACATCAAAAGAATTGATTAATGTTGTACGGTGGATTAGGAAAAAGTGTTTCATTCCCGTCTAATTTGTCACAGAGTGGGTTTTCATTCGGCGTCGTATCCTTGCCTTCCTCCACCTCGTCTGGTTGGGCGGTTGATTCGACTGCGTGCGTGAATGGGATTAAGGAATCGCTGAATGGCAAACGGGGTGTGGGATTACACCCCGTGCGATATTCGAGCACCCTAAAGGTCGCATTGTTTGTCTAGCAATAGTTGGAATGCTTTTGACGGCGCAGCCAGCGTGTCCCTTTCTTTCGGCGGCTGGTTGCCGAGGCCATTGTGCGAGCGTTTAATTGAAGTGCAAATGTTTGAAATCTGTCGGTTCCTCGAATCGGGCGTCTATTCCATTTGTAATCTCTGAAGGATTTAGTTTTCAGTGTGTCGTGGGGGAGGGGGCGATGAGAATCCTTGTTTCGGTTTGATGAAGTGGAGGCTTTCGTTTTGTCGTCTTCAAGTTCGCCGGGGATTAGACGATGTCAGAGGATTAGAATCTGACTCGACAGTCACTTCAATTACTCATCGTTTAATGCCGGCTTGTGCGGACCGATTTCAATTGAAATCTTGAAAGTCTCTTGTCTCCTTCCAATCAATCCAAAGGAGTGTGCGTCGCATGTTGCGAGTTCGGTGTAGCAGCCGACGTGGCACTTTTTGATTGAAATGACACTGAGGTACTTTAACATTGGTACTGGTAATTTACATCAATGTTCATAAAGCATTCAGTGCATCGCTTACATCTCTGTTGTCCCCCGTTGTTGCTGATGACCTTCTGCTAGACATCGAATTTTTAAGAGAATGAAGGTATTCAGCATCCAAGTTCCCCCAAACATCTTGAATGGATTGTTTTGGTTCGTGGACTGTGTTGTACTGCCTCCCATTCAAATTTGTCCCGCAAATCATGCGAATAGGTATGAAAACCGTCTGGTCCTTTTCCACTTGTGTGTGCCATCTAGTGCGAGGACGTCCTCGGTTGCGCTGTCCCAATGGCTCGGTGTCGAAGACTCTTCGGGCCGGAGCTGTGGTGTCCATCCGCTCTACATGACCTAGCCATCTTAAGCCTTGGATCCGAAGACGCTTAACTAGGTGCATGCCGCTGTACAGCCCGTGGTTGTATCTTCTCCTCCAAACGCCATCAACGCAAACAGGACCAAAGATCGTACGCAGAACTTTTCTCTCAAAACAACCAAGAGCTTCTTCATCCGCTTTCAATAGCGTCCATGTCTCTGCGCCATAGAGCAGGACTGGGATGATCAGGGTTTTGTACAAGGTCAATTTGGTGTTTCGAGAGATGTCTCTGTTACTCAATTGCCTCTTGAGCCCAAAGAAGCAGCGATTGGCAAGAGTAATTCTGCGCTTGATCTCGGTGCTGGTGTTGTTGTCCCTATTTACTGCAGAGCCTAAGTAGACGAAGTACTTGACTACCTCAAAGCTTCTGCTGCCCAAAATGACGCTCTGTCCGAGACGTCGATGTTGTGCGTCCTTCCGTGATGATAGCATGTACTTTGTTTTGCCCTGGTTTACCGCTAGACCCATTTTAGCCGCTTCCGCTTTAATGCCAGCAAACGCCTCATTGACGGCTCGCTGTGTTCGTCCAATCACGTCAATGTCGCCCGCGTAAGCAAGCAGTTGAACGGACTTTTGGAAGATCGTGCCTCGGGTGTTTAGGTTTGAGTTTCGCACGATCTTCTGAAGTATGATGTTAAAGAAATCACATGACAGCGCGTCGCCTTGCCTAAAACCTTTTTTGACATTGAAGGTCTCGGTGAGTTCGTTACCGACCTTGATGGAGCAGCGAGAGTTCTCCATAGTCATCCTGCACAACCTGACGAGTTTGGCAGGAATGTCAAAACTAGACATGGCGTTGTATAGCTCGTCTCTATGCACGCTGTCATATGCGGCCTTGAAATCGACGAACAGATGGTGAGTGTCGATTTGCATTTCTTGGATCTTTTCCAGGATCTGCCGTAGTGTGAAGATTTGGTCTGTTGTGGACTTTCTTGACCTGAAGCCACACTGATATGGACCTATCAGATTATTAATGAACGGCTTTAGGCGGGTACACAAAAGGGCAGAGAAGATCTTATACGCGATGTTAAGAAGACTGATCATTCGATAGTGGGCGCATTTGAAGGGCTCTCTTTTCTTGTGGATCGGGCAAATGATACTGAGATTCCACTCGTCGGGCATGCCGTCGGACAAACCGTCCGCTCCACCAGCTTTGTTAGACTTCAGTCTTGATATTGCTACCTTGACCTCGTCTAAGTCTGGGGGACGGAATTCGTGTTTATCATCGTCCAAATTGAGTGAGACATTCTGCCTGACAGCGGAATTTGTGTCGTCATCGCCGTTTAACAGTCTACAGAAATGATTTTTCCAAATTCTCAGCATCGACTGCGATTCTACTACTAGTTGTCCACATTTATTGCGTTGCATCTATATTAATTTCGCGCAGTGTACTTACCGAAACAGTTCTACGCTCGTTAAGTTTCGATGAATATGAGTAAATGGTGTTTTTTTCTTAATAACTTTACTGTGAATTGATTTCTGTTTAGCTATAATTTTCAAATTAAGTGCAATTCTTAAAGTTGATTAAAATGCCAAAATATTTTTTTGTGGACCATAAAAACACCTCGTTTTATGTTTTCAGCTAACTTTGTTGAACCACAAGACTGTATGTTGATGGCAAAGCTTCAATATTTATCTTCTCACCGACGAAATAGGAACCCAGATATTTATGCGGGGATGGACGACTAGATAAAATATGACTAGACATTTCATAGGTCTTATGTCGTTCTTGGTTATGTTGCCAGTTTGAGCTCGCCTTTCTTAATAAATTCGGCCACATTAGTTGCAATCATCAGAATTTACATGTTGAAAATTGAGTCAGAGTTACCCTTGATGATGACTCTTATGACATCTTACTGTACCATGCCGGTGAACGATGCAGTTTCCAGCATTAACAACATAGTGTGAACGCCCATAGCTCGAGCTGAAGAGGACTGCAACATAAAGCGTACACCGCTGATAATTATTCGATCGTTTACTAAATAACTTCTCTGCTATTAATTTTGTTTGTCGAAGGTTTCAAATACTACTCTCGAGCACTCAGACTGACAAACTGGTCTATGCTAGGCAGCAACCTGAATTTGCTAACTGGCCTTATGGGGGAATACCAAAAGGTACTTCTGTGATGAGAAGCTTACATAAACAGCTCATTAACATCTAATAGCTGAGCACGGACATACGCATTCTTCTGCAAAGTCGTCATCTAAATAGGAGTCTCATCGGACTAAGCACATTTAGGTGTTTAGCGAAGATGTGTACAAAATAATGCACTTAGTATATCTTTGGTTGTGGTCTTGAAGCTCTGAAAATCTTAACCAAGGGCACGGGTAGTTTAAACAAAGAGCAAGGTTCTAAGAGTATCTTCCCTAAAGGAGTCCTTATTTGAAGGACTTGACAGTTTTTTTTTTAAATAAACGCACGTCGCTTTAAATGTTTCATCGGCTTCAATTCTTGAATCAGATATATCTGATTCATCTAGTCATCTAACTAGGAACCATAAAATACCTGATTTGTTGGTTTCCGCTCAGTTTGTTAAATCGAAAGAGTTGATGTGTATTGCTGGCAATCATTTAAAGTGTCTACTTTCGGCCCAGGCAGGATACCAGTACCCTTTTCTATTCATTTCGATTATATAAAACATGCAATTTCTTGCATTGTTTAAAATGCCTCGTATTTCTTTCTACGACCTCTCAATATAGGAAGCTGGGGCTCTAGCTCTATAGGATATATATGATTCTGTCAGATAAAGTGGTCATCGATGATATTGCTGAGATATTATATATCGCTAATCCGAGCAGAGGCGGTACAGTGGTAAAGAAAGAATGCATAGAGGTTTCATCGCTTGAACCAAGAGCATTTAGGTGTTCAGCGTAGACGTAGTGGTTTGTTAGTAAGCCGGAAAGTCGGCTAAAAAAATGTCTGTCAAGAGTTATAAATAAAGTTTGTCTTTGCTTGTGCTCTCGAAGATCTTTAATCCCTAAAAGAACACAGGGCGTTGAAGCACAGCTTAAGAGTGTCTCCTCTCATCATCGCCTAACATGAGCGACCTCATTTGTCTTGATTCCGTAGTGGCCAGGTACCTACAAAAGTTTTGCCGATCAAGTGCACAAAAGTCCTCTATGCTTGAACTGTCGTGGACGTTGTTACAGGGCTGAGTAAGACCAGTGTAAGATCCAGTGCTAGTTATACCAAAGGCCACTTCTTTTTAAAGGAAAGATGGCCTTGAGAGTACACCTCTTCTATTAATGGTAAATGTATGTACTCAGGATAAATCGGTTTATACGTGTTCGAATGTGTATAGTATTTGTATAGTATTTGTCTTGTTGGTCTTGATTACCAGACCATGATCGTGACATCAGCTCATAATTTCTCTTGTTGAATTTTCTATCAGCTGATATCACCTGCACAGCAAATAGTTAAGATTTTAAACACATTCCAAGAAATTAATTTGTAAAATGAATGAATAGGATCGGCCACAGCTTAGATCCTTGTGGGACACCGAACTAATTTGTACTGTTCTTTTTGATAGGTATTCCATTCTCTTAAAGGCTCTCTAGAAGTGATTGTGATTGAAGTGTCATGAGAGAGTGCAGTGAGTCTTATCTAGGCAGATAATCAGATTTGTCATTTTTTCAATAGTTTTCCAGTTTCCCTCTTTGAAAATTATATGTATTTAATTCTACTATTCGATTATTCGCTACGTGCTTTGCTGATCGTAGAACAACATCTTCCAACCAATTTTCAAGAATTGCCCCTTCCTCGTGTCCAACGTTTCAAGATTCTTGGAAAGTTTTCCTTGTTCATTTTTTTTATTTGTAGCAGCTTTAATGATAGATGTAAGAGCTTTAGCATGGATTTTTAGATCGACTGCATAAAGATTGTTGAACCTAGTGCCAGTGCCAAAAACCAACATTGTCTTGGTCCATCTCGTGGCAGACGAGTCATTGGCCACAGAAAAACTGTCAAAGGATTTTAACATTAGCATTAACGATCCGAGCTAGTGCTAAAACCACCACCACCACTAGTATCAGACCAATCCAAAACTAGTAACGTGGCATTACGTCGCTCATTATACCTTAGGTCTATAACAACGTGCAGTTCTTTACAAAATTTGAACGTTTACTTAAGAAAAACATGTACAATAGTGCTATTCAAAGTATTGCCCATCTGAAGCTATGACTTTTTCCCATTTTTCTTTTTGTGGATCCCATCTCAAAAGAACTGCGTCGGCAAGAGGTTGGTTACGCCATCTCTTAGCAAACCGTACGAATAAAGTTATAGTCCAAATAAATGGGCACACATTCTTGTCGGAGTCTACCTGTTTATGCAGTTTTTTGGTCAGTTTATATGTACATCGTCAACACTACAAATCCTCGTCCTCTTCAAACGAGAGTTCCTAGCTGCGCAAGCATTGACATGCTCGGAATTAACTCAAAACGAAAATAGAACGACTGAACCCGAATTTCTTTTTTTTCGAACAATTTTACGTAAAACTGCCCGTAATTTTTTTCTTCTAAATCAGCGACGTTTAGATCGGTATCGCTGGCACGAAATATATTCTGTTTGACCATCTTTAAGTACAAAAATCCCCTCACTGAGGCATATTTTAAACACAGCTTCAGGCCATTCATAGCCAAAGCTGTATTGGCCAGGCTGTACCCATTGCCACAAAACTCTTGATTCAGACGATGACATGCATTTACTTCAAATGTATTTAGGACGTAGTCAATTGTATTGGAGCAGCACCCGTGAATTTGGTTTTATTTAATTAGCCGTTCAACATTGGGCTTTAGAGACACAAGTTTTCAGGTTGGAGCTATGAGTAATGACTATAAGACGTAAATTTGACAGCACAGCAAACAGCCCAGTACTCCGGCTTAGCCATGGTGGTCGAGAGAAGTTTAGAAAGACACTACTTCACCAGCTGTGTGAGCTACTGCCGTGACGTTATATTTAAGCACGTCCATAGTTGCAATCCTAGACTTATAAAAGTCAGTCAAAATCGTTCGTCATTGACTAAAATGGTCGCAATAACCTCGTTTTTTTAAAACCACACAGAGTATGCATGTCTGCCGCTGCACCTCACTCATACTCCGAGTGCCATTTAAGTTGGGAGCTAATTTTCCCCATGAATTGGACCAATCACACTGGCTAGTCCAAGGCCCGAAACAAACTGTCGCACTGCAGAGGAAGAAGCTATTTCGTTGTCTTCCTCCAAGCAGTTCAATTCAGGACCCCCCCGTGGGACCGTTTTGGTGTCCAACGAATGAGGGTAATTTCTTCACTCAATTATAAGCCGGTTCGCAGTCTCTAGAAATACAGGCATAACGTCGGTCACAAGGCTTCATTTCTAGTTCGTCCATCATGTTTGACAAGACTCGCATGTCAAGTGGTTAAGAATATGTTGAATTGAGTCAGAGGATAACTCGCTCTCTATAGCGACGACCTTCCTGCGCGAAAACTTAAACTCATCCCACCTCCTCTCTCCACTCCAGAAACTCCCGTCGCTGGCCGCTGATGATCGATCCCCAGGGCCAGGCCAACAAGTGGGTGAAGAACATGGAGAAGGCCAACAAGCTGTGCGTGATCCGCTTGAACCAGGCCGACTACACGCGCATCCTGGAGAACGCCATTCAATTCGGTCTGCCCGTCCTGCTCGAGAACATCAACGAGGACCTGGACCCACTGCTGGAATCGGTCCTCCTGAAGCAGCTCTTCAAGCAGGGCGGAGCCCTGTGCATCAAGCTGGGCGACTCCATCATCGAGTACAACCACGACTTCAGGTGAGACCGCGACTCAGTGACTCCCAGACTCAATCACCCCCATTTTCCAGATTCTACATCACAACGAAGCTGCGGAATCCGCACTACCTGCCGGAGGTGGCTGTGAAGGTGACCGTCCTGAACTTCATGATCACCGTGCAAGGCCTGCAGGACCAGTTGCTGGCCATCACCGTGGCCCGAGAACGGCCCGACCTGGAGGCCGAGAAGAACACACTCATCGTGCAGGGCGCGGAGAACAAGCGCATGCTCAAGGACACCGAGACCAAGATCCTCGAAGTGCTCTCGTCCGCCGAGAACATCCTGGAGGACGAGACCGCCGTGCAGATCCTCAGCTCGTCCAAGGTGCTGGCGAACGAAATCAACGAGAAGCAGGCCATCACCGAGGTCACCGAGAAGCAAATCGACGTCGCCCGCCTGGACTACATTCCCATCGCGGCCCACTCCACCATTCTCTTCTTCACCATCGGTACGTGTGCGACTCCGGTGACGCCCCGTAAAATTTAATTAACTCACCGAAAACGTTGCTTCCAGCTGACCTGGCAAATATCGATCCGATGTACCAGTACAGCCTCGCGTGGTTCGTCGGACTGTACACGTCGTCCATTGACAACACCGACAAAGTGGACGATGTGACCGAGCGCCTGGCGGACCTGCGAAAGCACTTCACCTACAGCCTCTACGTGAACATTTGCCGCAGCCTGTTCGAGAGGGTGAGTCCTGGTGCTGTTAAATTTTATGCGGCGACATTAAATTTCCATTTGACGACCGCCCACAGGACAAGCTGCTCTTCTCGCTGATTCTGAACATAAACCTGATGAAGGCCGAGGGACGGGTGGACAACGCCGAGTGGTTGTTCTTGTTGACCGGCGGCGTTGGTCTCGATAATCCGCTCCCGAACCCGGCCAAATGGCTGCCGCAACGGAGCTGGGATGAGATTTGCCGGCTGAACGGTGTGTCGGCGACGTTCCAGGGCATCCGCGAGCACATCGAGAGCAACATTCCGCTCTGGAAGCCGTTCTTCGACGCGGACAACCCCGAGGACGCCGCCATGCCGCAGCCGTGGCGGGAGCGGCTCAGCAGCCTGCAGCAGCTGCTCGTGCTGAGGGTCTTCCGCTCGGACAAGCTGGTGCCGGCCGTCCTGAAGTTTGTGATGAGTAAGTGGAACGGGATGTAAGTCCTTGCGTGTGCGGTCATCTAAGGATTTCTTGCAGATTCCCTGGGGAAGCAGTTCGTGGAGCCGCCGCAGTTCGACCTGCCGTCGTCGTTCGCCGACTCGCACTGCTGCGTCCCGCTGATCTTCATCCTGACTCCGGGCACGGATCCCACCGCGACGCTGCTCAAGTTCGCCGACGACCAGGGCTTCGGCAGCAATCGCCTGTTCTCGCTGTCGCTGGGCCAGGGACAGGGCCCCATTGCCGTGAAGATGATCGACGAGGGCACCAAGTTCGGCAACTGGGTGGTCCTGCAGAACTGCCACCTGGCCAAGAGTTTCATGCCCGTCCTGGAGAAGGTCTGCGAGAACCTCGTGCCCGACCAGACGCACCCGGACTTCCGGCTGTGGCTGACCTCGTACCCGGCCGATCACTTTCCCGTGGTCGTCCTGCAGAACGGCATCAAGATGACCAACGAGCCGCCCAAGGGGCTGCGCTCGAACATCGTCCGCTCGTTCAGTAGCGACCCGATCAGCGACCCCGAGTGGTTCGAGAACTGCAAGCAGCCGACCACGTTCAAGCGGCTCATCTACTCGCTATGCTTCTTCCACGCGGTCATCCAGGAGCGACGCTACTTCGGCCCCATCGGCTGGAACATCCCGTACGAGTTCAACGAGACCGATCTGCGCATCAGCCTGATGCAGCTGAAGATGTTCCTCGACCAGTACGTGGGCGTCAACTACGAGGCGCTGCGGTACCTGACGGGCGAGTGCAACTACGGCGGTCGCGTGACCGACGACTGGGACAGGCGCACCCTCAAGACCACCCTGGACCGGTTCTACTCGCCCGAGCTGTTCGACGAGGAGCGCGTGCATTATCTGGACGACGCCGAGGTGTACTACGTGCCCGAGTTCCGCGAGCACGAGGCCTACATCAACTTCACGCGGGAGCTGCCGCTGATCACCAGGCCGGCGGTGTTCGGCTTCAACCCGAACGCGGACATCATGAAGGACCAGAACGAGACGGACGGCTTCCTGGAGCATACCCTGCTGACCCAGGTGAGTGTTGACAGGCTTTCTGTTGCTTTTTAACTGTGCCTCTTCCATTTTACTGCCGCTCTACCCCGATGCCAGGAACGTGTGGTAAGTACCCATTGATTTCCCTTGCTTCAGTTAAACTTAAACTCTCGTCTCTCGCTCGCTCACCTCGGAATGATGTAGGACCTCGAGGAGCAACGGGTAAGTGTACATCCTGCGCGCCATTGTTTGCTTCTTCTGTTGATGCTAACCTTACACCCACGCCCACACAAAGGAATCCCTGATTCGAAAGCGCATCTACATCGAGACGCTATCGCGAAAGTTCCCCGAGAACCTACACCTGCCCACCATTCCCAAATGTCCCGAATTCCTATCCGATGTTTCGCTTCCCATTCCGCAGGACACCACGGCCAGCAGCGGCGGCGAGGGCAGTGACGCACCAACACCTGAAGAAGTCACAACCAATGTGGCCACAGACATTCTGTCGAAGCTGCCGGACGACTTCGATCGGGACGCCACCCTGGCGCGCTACCCCACCGTCTATCATCAGAGCATGAACACGGTGCTGGTGCAGGAGATGGTGCGCTTCAACGTGCTCCTGCGGACGATTCGCTCGAGTTTAATAACGCTGCGGAAGGCCATTAAGGGTGAGTACACTGAGTTGTTCGTTAGTCCGCCGGGGGGATTGAAACAAATTATTTTCTAATTGAATACGGGCCCTGGATGCGCTGGGGTGGCTCCCGAGTCCTGGGTGACCCAGTCACAGCGGGGGGATGGAACTCTCGTAATTACGATTGATGTTTACGGAAATTTTATTCTAATTCTGTTTGCATAATACTGGTTCTTTATGTCTTCGGTTCGTCCCACTCCGGCCGTCTGATGATGGGAATTCATCGTGGCCCGCGAAATGAATGGATATTATTCTCTCTAATTGTGGAACTTTTATAAATTAGACGATGCCGCTGCCTCCCCGTCCCCGGGCAGGACTCGCAAATCAGCCGGAGGCGATAATTGTTTGGACAGTTTCTGCACGAGTCCTCGTCGAATGGAGATGGAAAACAAATTGATGAACTCGAGTGGGCGATGGGGGAGGCAGCTCTTCGGGGCTCGAAGTGACTTCTACTTGAACTTCTAACTTTTGTATGAAGTACAAGTGCACAAGTGTTCGGGGTGCGGTGTGTGTCTTCAACAATTGCGCTTGATTTAGGATGAAATGGCTGAAAACTGCTCGGTAATGACATTGTTTGAGGGTGTCCGGTCCCTTGTGAAGCAGAGATGATTGTTTGAATAACCCTACAAGGCTCGGGACTCTCGTTTGTATAGTTCGTTCCAAAAGGGAGGACACTCGAACACTGTATACAAACTGTCCTGCTTCGGCTTTAGTTTCAATATTTTTGCTTTCCAACAAGCTTTCTGGAACACACCGTCTTAAATGTAGCATCCTAGGACTTGAACTTCCTTTAAGAAAGGTCTACGAAGTATAGAAAGCCTTGCTCGAACTCCACCGATTTTCCGAAGATTGCCTTACCGTCACATTCATTCGCTCACATTGAAGCCTTGTCTACGTTCAAAGCAATTCAACGGTGTGGTGAGTGGGTTGGAGACTGTGTGACTACGTTTGACTGAAATCGAAACATTTCGCGTTGTATGGCACGCATGAGTGTGACATACATAAATGACCTTCGCTTGTCAAAATTCGTCCTACTCATCGTTAATCCTGGAGTCCTCTCATCGTTCATTGCATCGCCTTAACCGTATTACGTATTTTTTTTTGGAATGTGTTTGTGTGTTCTACTTTTCCTAGTCAAGACATCGTACTTTTGAACATTCGACTCTGCATCTTTCGTATCTCTAAAACAAATTCGCTTTTTACTCGTTTAATTGATCAAAAACCAAGATTGTGGAAAAATGGAATAGCACCAGAATTGCGATATGAGTCTTGTTAGTTGATATTACTACGAGTGAACATGACAAAGGTCGGCCCAAAATTTAGGCAGGATTTCATTTAAGTGTGCATACGCATTCTTCTGTCGAAATTTAATGTAGTAACCGATTGGGAGTGGTTGTTGGGCTTGTTGACATTCACTGATGCAAACAAATTGGGTGTGCCCGGCTTAAGACGTTAAAAAAATTCAAAACGGCGCAGACGATTTATTTCTTTTCATTTAAAAGCTACATATGTTTTTGCTGAAATCATGCTTATTTTCTCCTGCTTCTACAATTTAATTAAAAAAAGCGTGTTTTTTTGACTACTCAGTACTCAGCTCAGTAAGGATTTTCAATAAAACGCTCCGTATCCGAGTTAAATTTGTCTTCCAAAGGTTGGTACGTGTGTTTACGTCCATTGCATTAGATGTCAAAATACTTGAATGTCAAAAATAAGTGAAATTTAATTATGAAAAGCAAAGAAAGGAATGAATTAATTAATATAAAGTAACATCAAGAAGTAAATAGAAAAAGAAGGAGTACAAGTGTCAAATAATCGATTCATACCAAGCTTTAATAAACAAATAGTTTCTTCTGGCAACATCTATGAACGAGATTTTTGAACGCGTTCTTGTCAGTAATGACAGTAAAATTTTACTAAGCTTTTATTCAGTAAACATTCGTGGCGTAGTAGGTATGTGCGTCCACCCCAACCTCGACATCGTAGGTTCGATCCGATTTTCACGGTCCAGCTCTTTCGAGTCACTGACAATGCTCAAAGAGTATTTTCTGTCTAGAAAAGCCGTTCGGAGTCGGCATAAAACTGTAGGTTCCTTCCATTCGTGAGAGCACAATAGCACGCACAACACGAGTGGTTGCTGAGACGCTAGGACCTGGCTCTCTATAGGCTGTAGCGCCACCCATATTATTATTATATATTATATAGTTTTTACTCAGTAAGTTGTCTTGTTGCTTTATGTGTAAAATGTTACTGAGCTGAGTACTGAGGAGTCAAAAGAATAATACGCCTATAAATAAAAATTGCAGACCATAGTCAACTCCATCTTTTTATTGACAAAGGTATTCTTGTGGGTTCTTATGTTTCCGATAACTAACTTACGCCATTCTTCAGTGGCTGTCTTCAGTGGAGTCTTAATCTGAATGCATATACTTTTTTAATGGATTGAAGAGTCTACTCAATATATCACAAAAATGTGCAATGGGATTAAAATTAAGATCTTTTTATGAGAAAGGGCAAGACAAAAAACGATTTGAATTTGATGAGCACATGTAGTTTCTTAGAACACAGAATTTAAGAATTATTGCTGTGTACTTCAACAGCTAAATTCGGACTCTGGATTACTCTACTGGCTTTTCAGTTGATATGAAGTCAGGCTTTTTTATCCTCAGCAAGGTGCTACTAAAGTATTGCTTATGAAAGCTGAATTCGTTACTTGAGTTCCAAAGGCTTCTCCTTTTGATCCCCTGCCCATTTCATTTTGAAAGTGTTCTTTTATAGACAATAAAAGAATGTGTCTAATTTTCAAAATAAATATAATAATAATGTGGGGGCCAGGGCCTAGCTTCTCAGCAACGACTCGTGTTGTGCGTGCTATTGTTCTTTCACGAGTGGAAGAGACCTACAGTTTTATGCCGACTCCGAAGGGCCAAGTTTGAAAAGCTTTTTATAGACAGGAAATACTCTTGGAGCATTGTCAGTGACTCGAAAGAGGTGGGGTCGTGAAAATTATTTTTGCCGCTCAGAGCTGGATTCGAAACTTGGGACGTCGAGGTTGGGGTCGACGCACAAACCCACAACGCCACGGGCCACCACTTTCAAAATAAATGCTGAGTTTATATTTTCGGTCTCACAAATATCACCCACAGCTTGCAGATTCTTCTTTGATGATACTAATATTGGATATATTGTATTTTATTATTATATATCTTAACACAACACTCATAAAAAGCACACCACATTTTTACACTTTGAAATGATTTTAAACCATTTTTAACTCTCAGTGCCATAATAATCACTCTCAGTGCCAGTACTTGTTCGTCTTCCGATGTCACCGTAGTCGGCCATATTGCGAGAATTTTACACATGCGCAGAACGAGACTAAAATAATTGCGCTGAGTACTACTTTTTCTTTTACTGCGTATTGTTGTCGCTTACGAACGTTAGTTCGATTTGATTTTGAGTTTACAAACACAACTAACGCAGATCTTTATAAGTCTGACGTTTGAGAAGAAGGCCATATTCTTCGACAATGAAACCACCTCCTTGTATTGGGTGACGCTCCATTTTGACTAACCTAAACTACTGGGCACTGTCCTTAAATATAATTCCTCCCCAACTGGATGGGGCATATTTTGGCATTCTCCTACATTTTTATACAAAAAACTATCGTCTAACTAGAACCAATATGCCGTGACAATTCGACTTGGGGAGAGTCCACTGTATCGGCTGTCAAACTTTGCCAACAACCAACTGCACAAATGGCTGCAAATTCAATCCAAATCTTACGTTCATTTTAGGACACATAAATTACGGGTACTGCCATCGATGGAAAGCATAAAGTTAATGGAACTGACTGCTCTTGTTGTGGCCTTCGTCCTTCGACACATGTGAATCAACAATACAACATTTCTCTAGACAGATTCACACTCTGATCATTTTCGGTGACTCGATGGAGATGACGACGTGAGTCATAGAAGTTGCCCTTATCAGGAATTGCTACTAGAACCTTAAAACCCGGCGTTGCAGTCGACACATATGAATGCATAGTCTCTAGGCCACGACGGTGACGTTTAAAATGATTAAGTTACTCTAAGGAGATTGGACTTATGGAGCCATTGTCTAGGCAGCGTTGTATCAGGAAGAGTTCACATAAGAACCTGATCTGACAACAGGCGTAGAAAGTCCTGTCCCATGTCGCTGCTAGTAGACTGTTACTCGTAATACGATTCTAGTCAAGAGCTAAACCAACATTAACAAGAACCCGATTCATCAGCAGCAGCTATTAGACTGTAGAACAATGGGCCAAAGCTGTCCTTAGCGTGGCTGCTGTTTTACTGTACAGCAGGCTATTAAGCTTGCTTCGTTGCTAAGTTAAAAGCTCGTCGTGCAGTTCTCATGATGTATTCAATTCAAGGCCTACATCTATTGCTCTTCAGCTCGCCCGCCTTTGTCTTTGTCTAAAGTCCTTACGGATGGCTGTCGAATTGCACTCATAACCCACCCTCCACCTACCCTTCAAACTTCTAAGAAAAACAAGATCAAATTCAATCAAATTCAAAAATGCATTTATTTTCAAAAATTACTTCCGATTCTCCTCAGTCGTGTCATCATCATCATCATAACTGACCCTTTCGTGTCCCGAACATTCCTTTTCGTAGCTCGACGCCGACAACCGCCCATCAGCCGGTGTAGCAAGATCCCTATGAACCCCATCCACCGCCACGAAGGACGAGGAGTACGAGGCAATCACGTCATCCGACGACTGCACGGACGATGACGTCGACCTCACCGATGAGGGCAACGGACTTGGATCCTCATCGACCGTGGTCTCTCGGCGCCGGTAGCGCTTGGCCACATCGCCCAGGATATTGTACCGCTCGTGGCGGCGGCCCAGCTCGACCGGTTCCGCCTGAACCCACTCACTGGGGTCGACGTAGTTGATTTTTCGCGTGGCGAACTCACCGCAGTCCAGCCCCGAGTCGACGTGCACAGTGGACTTGTCGCGCGGGTGGTCGAACAGCTCAAACGTGCTCGGCACGCTCTTGAGCAGTTGGGACGACGTCGAGTCGACACTGCTGGTGGAGGCCGTGGTGACGGACCTCTTCGTGGTGGCGTTCAGGCGAGAGTAGATTTCGGAGATGGCCGCGTGGAGCCTGTCGTCGGCCGCAACAATCCGGGACGCCTTGAGACACTCCACCTCGTAGACGGCCTCATTGAACGTCTCGCTGAGGGTGTGCTCAACAATGCGGTCGGACTGGTTCTTCCAGCGCTGGGCGGGGATGGTGCGTCTCACCATTTTGCGAATCACTGCGGTCGCTTCTCGCTTCGCGTCCAAGTGGTTCTGCCACTCGCTCGCGTCGCAGAAGTCTCCCTCGGCGCCAGGAGCGTGCATGACTTTCCCCAGCAGCTTGTCGATGATGGCGCCCATCTCCTTTTCGGCGTAGAATTCCTCGTCCGATGTGTCGGGTGTGAACACATCGAAGTCGTACGTCACGGCGTCGGCAATGAGCTCGTCCAGGATTTCCTCTACCAGGAGGACACTGTCGGGCGTGCGGTACTTTTGGTTTATCGCGTTCTCTACGCTCGTGAACAGCTCCTGGGTGAGGGCTTTGACGTCCGCGTCCAGCTGCAAGTCACTGTGCATCTCTTGCAGCTTCCTCTCGGCCACCTTGAAGACCTGGTTAGTCAGGCTGTCGGAGATGATTGCTCGGTAGAGTGAACGTCTATCTCTGCCCTCCAGCTGGGCGGAGTCCAGGTCGTCCTCGTCCATGGACTTTGCCAAGTCTACGATCTTCTCCGTCGACAGAGCGTCGCCGGTGAACTCGAATTCCTCTTTGAGGACTGACTTGAGAAAGTCGGTGGAGAGGTCCTTATCTTCGGAGTGCAGGACTTCCATGTCGTCACGCAACTTGTTCTCCTTCTGCCTCCGGCCAGCTTCGGTTGCCTCTCGCCGCCAGCGCTCCCGTTCGGCAATCATTTGAATCGCTTGGAACTTCTTCATTTGATTGAGCCGCTCTAGCTCGTCCCTGAGGAATTTGAGCAGTTTGCCTTGAGCGGATCCCTCGTACTGGGCGAGGATGCCAAGCATGTCGGCTCTTATCTTGAGGGCCACCTCTTCAGTTCTTCTCCGATGAAGAGTCGCCAAGAGTTCTTTCTCCGAGGGGCGTTCTCGCTGTTCGGGTTCGTCTGCAACGCCGGTCTGGAAAGAAAGGATGTGTTCGTTATGACTGTGCAATGGAGGGGCTTAAGTGGGAATGAGTCACTCTGGGATCATCATTAGGAAAGAGCGAAGACTTGACTAGCAGTGTCTAGAACATTCATGGCAGTTGATTCTGTTTGGTTTGTCATCAGACCTTTGATGGCACTTGGGAAGACGATTGAGTGCACAATGAATGGAATGGGGGTTCGATTTTCAGAACGATCATGCTCTTTAAACAAGCCAAGGCCTTAGAGAACTTAAGATTTGCAGAGAAAATAATAGAGGCACTCCGCAAGGAGGTGTGCTATCTCGCCTTCTTTTTTACACCGCTGTACACCATTGGGTGACACTATTAAATTGGAGGCGAATGCAATAACCTTGCTTACGCGGACAATGGTGTCAGTTTCTAGGTTCAAATAATCATCATCTAGGATTAATCTAGAGAGTGAACTGGTTGACGGCTTATTTACCAGCGAACTGTTGAGTCCCTTTGAAGATGTTGTTGTGGCCCCACCTCTTTCGAGTCACTGACAATGCTCAAAGAGTATTTCCTGTCCAGAAAAAGCTTCTCAAACTTTGCCGTTCGGAGTCGGCGTAAAAGTGTAGGTCCCTTCCACTCGTGAGAGAACAATAGCACGCACAACACGAGTGGTTGCTGAGAAGCTAGGCCCTGGCCCTCTATGGGCTGTAGCGCCACCCATATTATATTATTATTATAACAACAGAGAAACTTCATTTCGTAACAAGGTCCGGTTCTGGAAGTGAATATTGGAGTTCTACGCTAGCACATTGAAGGTTCGTGTTATCAAGACGTTCGAAGAAATTCAAAGAATTCATCCATTCTTGATCTTATCCTTGAGGCTAGGGTTTAGCAGTACAATTGCAAACACCTGATGTGTCATCAAGCATTGTATGTAAATGGCGACTACATTTCTCCTTGTCTTTTTATGCCAATAGTAGGGCTCAGACTCACGTATAGAATTGGACAATGCTCCACAGAGATCTTGAAAGGGGCCTTCTTAATGGAGTGCAAATGTTATAAGGTTCGACTATCCAAGCATTAACTTCAAGGTAACTTTGTAACTTGCTTAAATAGTACGTAAAGAGGACAGGTTGTCACTGAATGAAGGGACCACGAGGACGTGTCAAGCCACCATGGAATGAACTTCAATAGAATCTTGTGATGAATTTGCTAAGGGGTAACCTTTTGCAGACCGGCTTTGACAGGGTTCGGACTACAATCCATAGTCAAAAGAAGTTGCACTTGGAAACATGTCCAGACGCTCGATTGTTTCAGTTAGGTATACAGTGAGGATGCTAATTACTTCCCGGCACTTTCTGAGGGTTCGCAAGCCAATCAAGAAGCTCTTGGTTGTTTTGAGAGATCGTGCGTGCAATCTTTGGTTCTGATGGCGTCTAGAGGAGAAGACTCAGCCAATAACTGTACGGGCTGTACAGCGCCATGCACATACTATAGTTAAGCGTCTTCGGTTTCAACGCTTAAGATGGCTAGGTCAGGTAGAGTGGATGGACACCACAGGCCCGAAGAGTCTTCGATACCGAGCCATTGGGACAGCGCAACAGAGGACGTCATCGAACGAGATCGCGCACACAAATGGAAAAGGTGTGCGCAGCTGGAGGAAGCTGGAAAAAGATCATACTTGCTGGAGAAGCATGTTGGTTGAGGCCCAGGTACACCCTGAACTGTAGCGCCAATCAAAGAAAGAAGAAGAAGCCAATCAACTGGAGTCGAACTTCATAAGGTGCCAAAGCAAGGCTAGCAGACCAAACGTAGCAATCTACATTTAACAGCTTCATCACGAATTGAATGGCGGATGTAGTATGGAGGCCAAATTGAACGGACATCTTAAAGGAGAAAGATTCGCGAATTCTTTACATTATGAAGCCAATCAAATAATTGAGTCTGTGAATAATATGCTCAATGCTGACCTGGTAGTACGAATATAGTCCTGTGAGGTGAGGGAAAAAATAGGCAAGAATTTATCAACATTTAGTTCGAGAAAGTTGCTGTTGCGTCAAATATCGAAGTAGATAGAATTGAGTCACTTCTGAGTCGACATCAATGATGGTTAAGACAAACATCAGAGATTAATAAACGTTACTTATCACCGGAGTTGCCGATCAGTGGAGTCCATGGTAGATGTCACAATGGACCAATAATTTTCTAAGTGTGCTGGCAATTTCACTGGAAGCCTACCAGCCTAAATAACAATAAACAATCAATGTCCATCAGAAATATCTTAAGATTGTTTGTAGTCTTCACCTGTTTCGACGCCAAAATCCTAGACGAAGAAAACCCTCACTCAATTTACCTAGACTTGACTTCAGCACGACATATCGTAGAGAACAACTTCAAGACCCTGATTCCGGACAGAGACTTGAGGTACAGCGGCACCACATCTTTTGGTAAAGCTATACACTCTTACACAGATGGATCCAAGACTTAATATTGAGTAGGAAGTGAAGTTTTCTCTGAGTGTTCAAACGTGAACAAATTCGTTAGTCTTCCCAATCACTGAAGCAACTTCCTAGTAGAAGCAATGAAGAAGGTGGCTAAGGTGAATTGTGATAATTGTATCTTTACAACTAGTCAGGTAGCAACTAAGTCTCTGACATCGGACTCTAAAAACTGAAAGGCAACAATCCACTGCCGGGGCTCGGAACGAGATTCAAGCAGCTTAAAATTCGCCTGTGCTGTGTGCCAGGCTATAGAGACATGCCGGAAATTCTCAAAGCCGATAGGCTCGCTAAACGCGGCACTAGACTGGCAATAGATGGAATCTCTCAGCAACAAGTTTGATATTATTAAGAAGTTTAAACAGCCGTGCAACCATATGAATGCCATCTTTTGACCTGGTGATACTTCCGATTTCCAACACAACATGAGACTAAAACACGGAATCGATGGAAAACATTGGAGCTGAAAACTTGACGATAGACCAACGGTTATTTTGCCTAATGGAAAGGTGAATAGAGGTAAAAACAAGGAATAGGGTTTTCGAACAGGGACCTGACAACTTTGAATTTAATTTGTGAACGCACTCTTTCACTAATCATCAAACTGTAGATTTATTCAGTAAGCTCACAAATGATCAACGACAGCAAATTTTCTACAGAAATTCGGAGTCGGTGACCGCAACATTAAGAGCGTTAACTCCAATTTTCTGTTGTAATTCTTGCCCTAGTAAGCAGGCAATACCAATAACTAGTGCACAAATTTTAGTCTACATATTTGTTGTGTGATGTTGGCGTGTCAGTGAAACAACGGTTTGCTGTCGAGAATATCGCTGCCGTTCAGCCGTCCGTAGCAAACGATCCAAATCGGTCAATTCCCCGGCGTTCTCAAGAAGTGGACAACGCTCAGACCACAATATGGCGTGTTTTGCGTACGGATCTTGGTTTACAAGCATACAAGATCAAGGTGACTCAAGAATTGAAGCTGATGGTCCAAAAAAGTTTTCAAGTCCTTATTGGAAAACCCTTTACATGCAGACGTAAATGTGTTCCCCCTAGAAAACGTTAGCAAGGTTGGAGGCAGCTTTGGCGGCTCTGACCTTCCATGGGTTGCTGGCCTGAAGGAAAGTTCTAGTCTAAATATTGTGAGCATTGCCTAGGAAGTACACGCGGTTCAGAGTTCAGAAAACATTGTTTGCTTGTAAATCTAATACGAGTCGCCAAGATGAATTTCAGTGATCGGGGAAACCGAAAGGGAGTTATAATGAGGCATCACAATGACTTCGAAACTACTTTCAAAATTGTGAGAATCAACAAGTAGAGTGTATGTATGTCGACTATATCGCATTCTTTCGAACTGATTCGTAGTAAAGTGTGTCCCTGGTCCAAAATCTTTGAGCCGCTGCGTACGTTTGAGGAAATGTTTAAAAATTTTACTCGTGTGTGATGATTTAACTGGAATAATTCGTTCACTCTTAGCCTTGTGAGACATTCTTTAGAAGTCTTAACCACGACCGACATCCCGAAAAGACAAGACAAGACCTACAACTAAGCCCCACTTCAACTTACAAATTCCACGCTCTCCGAGGGAACGGCCTTGTCAGTCACTGCCTTCTGGGAAAATTTCCTCGCAGCCACTACCTCTGGGATGGTTACATTCACCTGCTTCTTCTTCAAGCACTTGGGTGTCGGCTTATGCGCCTCGGCTGTCGTTCGCAGAGTCTGCAAAATTCAAAATCAGTTAAATTCTGCTTGCGCAACCCCTACTCGCTCACCTTCAGGCTCTCGTAGAGGTTCTTCAAGTTGTCCTCGCTGCAGAACCGCTGGCTGACCTCCTTCATGCGCTCCTTTGGCTTTGCCCATGCCCTCAGCTTGCTGAACGGGCACTGCAGTCCGGAAAGTCCCAGTTCGTCCTTGCGCTTGTCCAGTTCATTGATGCGATCGTCGAAGTTCTTACGGAAACTGACGAAATGTCGCCGGTTTGGATTCACCCCGAACCTCATCTGAGGCGCCCGCAGGTCTGACGCCGGATTGACGTGATTCTCGGCGATGTTGCCTTTGCGATAGTTCGTCACCAAGTTCTGCCGGCGAGCCTCGAGCTGCCGCATCGCACGCAGATACTCGACGTTGATTTTCTTGAGCGTGGCCCGTTGCTGGGTTTGGATGCGGTTGGCACCGATTTCGATGCGCTTCTGGGAGGTCGCGGTGTATTCGCTTTCGCGCGCCTTGAAGAGCTTCGTGACTATGTCCATACGCAGCGCTTGAATATTCTGGATGTCCTCTTCTCGGGCAACCCAGCTCTGCCATTCCATTGCTTCTAGGATTGCGTGGGATTTCGTCTTGTCATTGGCGACTTGCTTTAGGGCCTTTTCGAAATGCAACCGTCGGCGGGCGCGTTCCACTAGCTTTGCCTCGTACATTCCCGGCGGTGAGCAGGTGTCGAGGAGCTTGGAAATCTGGTAGATCTCTAAGTGCTCGTAGTTCCTCTTGTTGCCAGCCACTTCAGGGAGATACGAATGCGTTTGGGCCGAGGATTCTCTGGAAAGTGAACACAAATGTGAGAAGAGTTGTAATGGTTTGGAATTTGTGTGGTTGAGGCGGGAGGGAGTGAAGTGATTTGCCGGCTGAACTCAGTGACTCGAAACATTCTGGTGCAACCAAGACAATTTCTTGGAAGACCTTGTAGAACATTCTAGTTGTGGGTTAGATACTCGAAAACCAAGTTTTTTTTACAAAATGCTCGACGCTGGGGATGAATCGACCGAGTGCAAACGGGCAATGAATTCAATTTACAGAGCTCTAGACCAAACATGCGTTCATATGAACGTTCCCAGAACCTACGAGACGGTGTTTTCACTGGAACTACACTGGATTTTGTACGAAAAGGACAAACATGTGTCAGGAGTGTTCCTAAGATTGCCTCTTTGCGTATCGATTTTTGGGAAGACGCTACAATCCGTACTGGACAAGGTCTAGCTTCTCCACCTACTCCTCGTTCGGCCTAGTTGCTTCGGCAGTTGAGTTGTTACTCATTCCTTAGCGGATTACGACTTCCATGTCCGCCGTCCTGCGACCAATCCCTCATATTGGGCGCACAGTTCTTTTATGAGACTCAAAAACATGCCAACGAAGTATATGCTCAAGAAGGAACACGCAACGTCGACGACTCGGTCAGAACCTCACGTCACGAGGTAGTAAAGGACTTCATCTACCCAGGCTCCCAAGTTAATAGTACGAACAATCAATCAGTACCGAGATTAAACGCAGAATAACTCTTGCCATTGATTAGTAGAGCCCTCTCTTAAAGCACCAAGCTCACGTTATATAAGACCCTGATCATCCCAAGCGGATGAAGTCGCACTTGGTCTCTTCGAGAGAAAAGTTCTGCGTTCAATCTTTGATCCTGTTTGTGTTGAGGGTTTCTGCATGGACAACACTGCTCCAACCCGACGAGTCTTCGACTCCGAACCAGTGGGACAACGCAATAGAGGACGACCACGAAGCCGATGGCGCACTCAAGTGGAGAAGGACCTCAACCAACTTGGAGTGCGAATTTAGAGGCAGCTGGCTAAGAATCGGGCCAACTGGAAAAGCTTGTTGGCTGAGGCTCCAGTTCACCCCGGACTGTAGCGCCACAAGGAAGAAGTTGTTCACGAATTGTTGTATATGAATCTTGCCGAGCCTATGAATACCCAATAGAACGAGTTCTTGTCGCCCTTTTGTGATCGGGTAGCTGCCTTTGCATTGCCCTCGTGGTTTTCTTGTCCTCGCGCTGATATCAGTTTTTATCTATTCTTCTTTAGCGGCGTGTTAGCTTTATGGCATGTCTGCATGCATGTCCGGGTAGTCCGGAGTTGTATGTGAAACTGTTTAGACCGTTAAGTACTGCCTGCGTGTCTGAGATTATCGATATTTTTGAATCAAGTTGATTTCTATTGTTGATGCAATGTTCTGCGAAGAGTTCAGCTTGGAAGATTGTGGAGTCTTGGAAGGGAAACATGTGATAGTTACAGCATGGTTCCAGCTTGTCTTGCTCTCCACTTCCTAATTCCAGCCGCCCGTCCGTGAACGTCTTTGCGGCGTAATTCATCTAAGGAAGGCTGTTGGCCCTATCACTTACACTTTATCAAAATCACTAGGTGCCTATTCCCGCCCGCTCGGTACCTTCTTTAAACTAGCTGAGGTTGTTCTTTTCGCCTCTGTTGTTCAAATGAACACTAGTCTTTGTAGTTTGATTAATTTATTGGTCTGTCTTTGTTCGCATTTCTTCCGCCAAATTACAGCACCACAGAATATGGTTTATTTAATCATTTTAAGCTCAGTAGTATTTTTTCCCAGATGCTTCAGCAGTTTAAAATACACTTGTGTTCGCTATTTGCTCAGAATTCTTTAAGACTCCTTTGGCTTGTCAAGAAGTACATACGTAATAATCTTTATTCGCAATGTTGCCATTGCTGGAGTCATGCCCACTTTTCTTTGCTCGTTTTTCAAATTCTCAAATATGTAAAAGAACACTATATTGTGGCAGCACCTCTGACTTCGTCTTCCTCTTCGTTCATGTTGACGACTGATATTGTCACTTTTCCTTGGAATGAAGGGAATGAAAGGTTTGTTCATTTCACTCGTTATTTAGATACAAAAGACTTCATATGATGATTCGTTACACTGGATGTTCGCTATATCGGCATTCTTCATAATGGACGACCAGTGTATGTAAAATCACAGAGCAACATATTTCACTGTCGACAACACTCTCAAAATCACATTTACTTATGCGCTTCTTAAATTTACCCAATAGATTTTATTTAAAAAACGACTATTTAATTTGTATTGAGGGTTCTGTACTTTTCACGAACATTAACTTATGAACTGAAATATTTCAAAGAATTCATTGTGTGCGCTTTTCCTCATTTGTTGCCCAAAGTTGAGCTTAAGATTTGAACTATGTACAGTGCACTCTCCCTAATTCAAATTGTCACGGGATATACAAATTTGCTCGAGTTTGAGGGAGTTCGCCTTAATGTAAAATATGTAGTAGTAGTAAGGGAGTTTGTCTACCTCGGAGTAAACGTAAACTCCACGAATAACATCGTAGTGGAGATCCGACGTAGAATCGCGTTTGGCAACCGATGCTACTTCGGTTTGTATAAAAGTCCTCCTGACTTGAAGGACCAAAGTGATGCTCTACAAATCCCTTATTCTGCTAGTCCTGCTTTATGGAGCCGAAAGCTGAACACTAAGCACGACTGCAGAAACGATTCTTGGTGCCATCGAAAGAAAAAATCTACGTCGGATATATGTTCCCGTCTGCGAGGAAGGTGGATGGAGGAGAAGACACAACCGCGAACTCTACGAGCTGTACAAGGATGTGGATGTAGGCCGGAAGGCAAAAATCTGTCGACTACACTGGCTGGGCCACATCGAGCGAATGGACAACAATGCTCCAGCTAAGAGGGTTTTCGAATCCGAGCCTCCTGGTTCGAGAAGGAGAGGACGACTGAAGCTCCGGTACAAAGTCCAAGTGGATGTAAGACAGCTTGATTTGATGCCTGGAAGCAGCGCGCCCAGGACCGTCACCGATGGAAGGCAGCAATTGCTCAGGCTCAGACCCTTCATGGTTCGTCTGCCTGATAAGTAAGAAAGTAAGTGGTACAAATATTTTTACGGACAAATTCTACAGAGTCCACTGTAGTTCGCTGGACTGAATCCAGACGGTATACATTTCGACGATCTAGTGGTGGATGAAAGCACAAATCTTGATGTAACCTAGCACCAGTGGTGAACACAGAAGTACTTCTACTTGCATTTTTCTATATATGAACAAAAGTCTAATTTTAGGAATGAACCCAACTAAATCGGATTCGCAATGCCGTCGAGTGCCACATATACCCTTAACCTATATAAATTTTAATCGTTTCTCAGCACATTTGGCTTGAAACCTCTTGTAAAAAAAAGACTAACATCCAGTCAAAGATACAATAAATTACCCGGTTTTGAGACTATTGCGGTCAGACTTGTTTCTTAAGCATCCGTCACTCTCTGGCCTGACCTTGTGGATGGACAATATCGATGCTGATGAAGCCTTAAAACAAGACGACAAGCATTGAAAACTCGCTAATATATGACAAACCTCTTGGTTGTCACTTTCAATGTAAAAGCCGAACTAGCTTTCAAATCAGTCACTCAATGAATTCTCATAATGCGACTTCGAGCTCCGCGCTAAGTGTCCATTCCAGACACACTAACATTCGCTTCTCGCAATTTTTTGACAATATGCGGACAAAATGATTAAGAACATCTTCTCAGACTTTGCTGTTCTCGTGAAAGGATTATTACAGACAGCTCCAGTGCAAAAATCTGTGCTATCAGGCTACCGCCCTGCTTCCACGATTTAAGTGTGCTTCCATCTCCCTCTCAAGCTAATCGTCCACTTTAAGTCTATCACCCAAAAAGTCATTCTCGGGGCACATTTAATTATCCCGAAGTGTCAAAAATACATTTCCCGTGGTAAACCAATCAACTAAACTTCCCCCCCGGGATGAGCCGTACCACTGACACGAAAATCCCTCACACACATGTCTGATTGAGTCCTCGTTTCTGGGCAACCGTATCCAATTGGATGTCCATGCGTCAGGGATCAACACGCGCTCCCTTGCGGCATCTGTCTGTCTCAGATCAACTTGCCCAGAGTAATTCGAAAGAAATTAACATACGAACACATCCCGGAAGGACAGAACTTTCGCCCCCAACACCCGGCGCTGTCGAACTTTGCAACACAACCTGCCAGTCGGCGGCCATCTCTGACAGCCAGTCAACCCTTCGTCACGCGCCGCCTAACCGAGAGCAACACGTTCACACTTGAGGGAGCATTCGAATGAACTCGGGCTGACCTCAACCCACCACACCACTTTACCTGTAACGCGTTTGAGTGCACCGCGTCCGGGTTCGTCCGCGGCACGTCACCGGCTCGCGGGCCTTGCAGTCGTCAGTTGTCCTTGTGCACGCGGGGCTCTCGCCCGCCGCCTGGCCGTAGCGATGGAACTGTCCGCGGTCTCGGCCCTTCCAGTCGATGTCAACGTTGAGCTGATGGACGGAGCAGGAGGGCGGCTCCTTTTCGACTGCACCTGGGTAGGGGGGAAGCAAGAACATCATTCACTCCCTCGACCATCCACTCGTCACACTCACCCACGTTAAACGGATTCGATTCGCTGAGGTAGGTGGCGCAGGCCCTACGCGGCTCCGCCGTGTACTTGTAGTCATACTTCGGGTAGATGGGCTTCAGGCTCTCGATGGTGAGCGACATCCTAAATTTCGAAAGTAGTTGCTGCTCGTCCTTTGACTTGTGCTCACCAGCTGCTCCCGCTTCCGTCAGCCACAGACCCAAGTTTAATGAGGTTCCGGAACTGGATCCTGGTCGCAAAATAGAAGGAGAAGCAGACTCAAAAGAATAACTTCAATTTTCCGGTCCCTTTGCTCGGGGGCGAGAGCGAAAAAAAAACTTTGAATTGCAAAGTTTGACGTTTGCGACGCCCGAGGACTGATTGATGGGCTCACTTTGGTTGCTGTCTGTATTTTTGTTGCGTGTTTTTTTCTCGTTCACAGGCCTGGTGGTGATGAGCCCGCAGATCGAGGAGGTCTACAAGTCGGTGCTGATTGGGCGGATACCGAATATGTGGGCCGGCAAGTCGTACCCCAGCCTGAAGCCACTCGGGAGCTACGTGCAGGACTTCCTCCAGCGACTGGAGTTCCTTCAGGTAAGCGGCGGCAAAGCAGTGCGCCTTGACAATCGATCTAACAAACGCCCGTTGCCATCGCAGAAGTGGTTCGAGGAGGGGCCACCGCCGACCTTCTGGCTGTCGGGGTTCTTCTTCACGCAGGCCTTCCTCACCGGCGCCCAGCAGAACTACGCCCGTAAGTATGTGATTCCCATCGATCTGCTCGTCTTCGACTACGAGGTGCTGCGCATCGAGGGCGACGGGCGTCCGGACACAGTGGCCCCCCCGGACGGCGTGTACGTGTACGGGATATTCCTGGAAGGCGCTCGCTGGGACCGGGCCAGCAACTACTTGGCCGAATCGTACCCGAGGGAGCTGTTCGATAGCATGCCGCTGATTTGGATGCGTCCCTGCTTGAAGGAGGAGGTCGTCGAGCGGCTCACGTACCTCTGTCCGCTGTACAAGACGGCCGAGCGGCGTGGCATCCTCTCGACCACCGGACACAGCACCAACTTCGTGGTGGCCATGCTGCTCAACTGCAACCCCGAGACGCCGGACTCGCTCTGGATAATCCGGGGCACGGCACTTTTGTGTCAATTGAGCTTTTAACTGGCTGCTCCGACCCACGCATGTGTTCTTTTATTTTCGTATCCTTCTTATGGCGGCAATAAAGGGATGGTTTATTGGATTTTTAATACAACCCTTGTGAGACTGAACGTGGCTGCCGCTGGACCGGTGATGGTCGATGGTCGCCGCCGGTGAGGGCGAGCGGGAGAGAGGGAACACTTAATTCGGTTTTTGGTATTCAATTCGCGTGGTAAGCAAAATGAGGCTTCGGGGAATGATTTCGCAGGTCCTCGTCGGTGAATAATAAACGCGTGACGACCGTCATAAATGTGCTGACCAGAAAACGATATTTATTCAAATTGAGCCGCAGGAAAGCACCTGAGATGCCATAAATCACCCTTAGGCCTGAGTCGCTGTCAATGGGACTTTAGCGACACCGTTGAGACACAATGGGGATTTGGGGGGAGGGCCTGGTAGATGTGAGTCTATGCGGTGTTTATTTTTGCCTTGTCAGGGGGTAGGGGTGGTTTGGATGCCAGCAGACCGGTGAAAGTGTATCGCTCTAGTCGAAGGTTGTTCGAATTTATGAACACGATCGGAGATGAATGTGTGCACATTTTGGGGGCGAATTTATGTGGTTCTTCGTTCGTTGAGGTGGTTGGACTTTGAAGGTGGGACGTAAAATTCTGCGTTTATGGTGGGCCTCGATGAAGGACGCTCCTGCAGTGGATTAGAGGAAAACGATACCTTCTTATGGCGGTCGTGAATTCACAGCCATTGTTCGTGTTTTTTTGATTTTATGTTTTGGAGCAGTACTTACTGGAAGCAACGCAGGCTTAGTTGAGTTTGAGGTGGAGACCGTGGTCGACATGGACAATATCAAGTCCATTCGAGTGAAATGCTCGAAATGCAGTCTTTACTGCTTGTTCTTTCTGAGAGGAACGATCTCACTGGCCGTTTAAGACAATTAAGGACATTACGTTTCATAGATGAACAGTAGAGCTAGTTTCTAGAGGAAGGTGGTCACGATTTAATGCTTGTCACTCGCCCTGGCTCTGTATACGTCCAATAACAGTCGTTCCATGTCGGCAAAGCCAAGAAAGGCTTGTAAAAAACTCATTCGCAAAACAACACAAGTCAAACAGGAGAGGAGCTTATTTTTGATGCCTGATCTCAGTCGTCTATATATAATGTCTTTTCTGGGAGGAAGGTGAATAGAAGAGATGACGAGCTAAATATGAACGAGTAAATATAGAATACATGTGAATAGAGATGTTAACGAACAACGCTCCAGCAAAGCCGAGTCTCCTAGTTTGAGAAGGAGAGGAAGACCGAACGTCCGGTACAAAGACCAAGTCATGGTGGATGTAAGACAGCTTTGACTTGATGACTGGAAGCAGCGTGCCCAGGACCGTCACCGATGGAAAATGTATGCTACCGAGCAAAAAACGATCCGCCGCACACCACCAAGTCCAAAACGTTACAAACGGCAGCCAAAATGAGGTATTAAAGGAGTTTGTCTACCTCGGGGCAAACATTAACTCCACAAACGGCATCACGGTGGGGATTAGACGTAGAATAGCCCTTGGCAACCGATGCTACTTCGGCCTGTCAAAACAACTGGGCTCGAAACTTTTGACTTGAAGGACAAAAATCATGCTCTACAAGACTCTTATTTTGCCAGTCCTCCTTTGGGAGCTGAAAGCTCGATGAGCTGATTCTTGATGCTTCAAAAGAAAAAATCTGCCTCGGATATATGGTCCCGTCTGCGAGGAAAGCGAATGGAGGAGAGCACACAACCGCGAACTCTACGGACTGTACAAGGATGTGGCTGAAGTCCGGAAGCTTAGAATTCGTCACTGGCTCGGCCACATCGAGCGAATGGACATAAATGCTCCAGCAAAGAGTATCTTCGAATCCGAGCTTCCTAGTTTGAGAAAGAGAGGAAGACTGAAGCTATCGCGAATGTTAGACAGCTTGGCCTTGATGACTGGAAGCAGCGCGCCTAGGACCGTCACCGATGGAAGGCAGCAATTGCTCAGACTCGGACCCTTCATGGGTCGTCGGCCTGAAAAAGAAAGAAGAGATGTGAATACAGTCCGGATGATAAAAGTGCGTCGAATGCATTGACTGGTCTACTGGTCCAATGCTATAGCTAAGATGGTTTCTACTGCGAGCGTCTTGGTTCGAGAAGGAGAGGAAGATCGAGCATCCGGTGTATAACCCAAGTCATCGGGCGCGAGTCGACTTCATCTCCAGATCTGGCTCTAACATTCCACATGTCCTCGGCCTGACAAGTCAGTAAGTAAACATGTAACAAATAATTACACATTCGGATTCGTAATGCAGGTCCAACATAAAGAGTGACCAGAGGGCGATGATAGGTCGTATATGTCGGCAATGTTCATCGGAACACTTGAATTGTCATTTGGCCTGGCAGCATATGTAAGTACTTAAGTTATGCAACAACAGTCGTTCACCGTCAAAAGAAGCCACGAATGGCTTGTGAGAAGTCACATTGTGGCTCCCTTAGGCACGGTCACAAGGGCGTTAGGGTACTCAAATACCTAGCACCTACCTACCCATCTAGCATTTTTTGAACAACACAAGCAAAACAGCAGAAGAGCTAATTCTCGGCGCCTTGGAAAACAATTCTCCATCGTTTATATTCAAGGTCTTGTCCAGGAGAAAGGTAGAGGAAGGAGAAGACGAGCTGGATACAGACGTGAATGCATTTCGGAAGGCAAAAGTCCGTCGACTTCACTGGATCGGTTATATTGAGCGCATGGCCACCAGCTATAAGTATCCGAGCCTCTTAATTTGAGAAGAGAAGGGAGTTCAGTTGGTAGAAAGTGCAAGTCATTGCCGACTCAAGACAGCTTGATCTTCTGGACTGGAAGCAGTGTTCCCAGGAATGTTATCATTATCGATGGTGAAGACATTTATTGCTCAGGCTCAGACTCTAGGTCGACGGCAATCCTATTTATGTCCATCGTAAGGGACGACCAGACAGCAATTATCGGTCTTTCACTTTTTATGCATCAGCAGCCGACAAAGAAACCCACGATATCCTGCTGTCGAAATATTCTGTAAGACGTGTGATTTCATCATGCGTCCATTCACACTTGCTGAACGTGTGAAAATAAAAAAAAAAAAATAGAAATTCCACCCTAGTTGTAAGCACAATTCCTTAAATTAGTTCTTAGTCTGGTTTTTGACATTGTGAGCTACGTATAAATTTCACTGCAGAACAAATTTGTTGGATTTCTTTTATTGGTCGAATAAATAAGTGGCCCGTGGCGTTGTGGGTATGGTATGCATGTGAGTCGACCCCAACCTCGACGTCGTAGGTTCGATTCCTGCTCTGTGCGACAAAAATCATTTTCACGGCCCCACCTCTTTCGAGTCACTGACAATGCTCAAAGAGTACATCCTGTCTAGATAAAGCTTCTCAAACTTGGCCGTTCGGAGTCGGCGTAAAACTGTAGGTCTCTTCCACTCACGAGAGAACAATAGCACGCACAACACGAGTGGTTGCTAAGAAGCTAGGCCCTGGCCCTCTATGAGCTGTAGCGCCACCCATTATTATTATTATTATTAAATAAGTCGAACAGTTGCGGGGACTTCACTTCACTTTCTTGGCTCTGCGTCCTAATCCCAGCTAGAAACGAAGCGATACGAGATTGAAGATGTAGGCTTCTAGGAATAACTCAAGAGACGTTCTCCATTTCATCAGTACAACTTTCACTGAAATCTTCCCATTTCTTAATTGAGTGGTATCCTAAAGAGCTCAGGAAAATGAGTCAAAGCTGTCACATACTTGACTCCTACTCCGGTTCGCAGTTACTTCTTTAGAATGTCCCTGTAACGATCTATTGAACACGGGTACACACGCATACGACAGCATTCAACGCAAGGAGCTATTCGAAGCTTCTACGCCGAACTCGGAATCCCGGGAATATGGACCCAGTTGTGTCGCACGACGCTACCACATACGCGATGCACCGTGAAGTTCGGTTCAAAAATCTCTGCACCGTTCGAAACCTGCACCGGATTGTGGCAAGGAGATGCCTTGTTGTGCTACTGGAGAGGGGTTTGGTACAGCGGCGATGGCTACAAGCACGGAAGGCACTATCTTCTACAAGTCAGTCCAGCGGTTGGGATGTGCTGATGACATCGACATTATAGCGCGGTCTCCACGCGCCGTAGTGGAAGCTTTGACGGCAATTGAGGAACAGGCGAAACGAGCTGGTCTAAAGGTCAACGAGGACAAAACCAAATATATGCTATCGAGGAAAAAACGATCCGCCGCACATCACCAAGTCGTTACAATCGGCAGCTACAATTTTGAGGTAGTAAAGGAGTTTGGCTACCTCGGGACAAACGTAAACTCTAGGAATGACAATCGCCCTTGGCAACCGATGCTACTTCGGCCTGCCAAAACAACTGGGCTCGAAACTTTTGACTTGAAGGACAAAAATCATGCTCTACAAGACTCTTATTTTGCCAGTCCTCCTTTGGGAGCTGAAAGCTCGATGAGCTGATTCTTGATGCTTCAAAAGAAAAAATCTGCCTCGGATATATGGTCCCGTCTGCGAGGATGGCGAAGGGAGGAGAACACACAACCGCGAGCTCTACGAGCTATACAAGGATGTGGCTGAAGTCCGGATGCTGAAAATCCGTCACTGGCTCGGCCACAGCGAGCGAATGGACAACAACGCTCCAGCAAAGAGGGTCTTCGAATCCGAGCCTCCTGGTTCGAGAAGGAGAGGAAGACTGAAGCTCCGGTACAAAGACCAAGTCATCGCGGATGTTAGATAGCTTGGCCTTGACGACTGGAAGCAACACGCCCAGGACCGCAACCGATGGACGGAAGCAATTGCTCGGGCTCGGATCCTTCAAGGGTAGTCGGCCTGATACAGAAAGAAGAGATGTGAACACAGTCCAGAAGATGAAAGTGCGTCGAATACACTGGTTGGTCCACATCAAGCGCATAGACACCAATGCTCCAGCTAAGAGAGTTTCCACTCTGAGATTTCTGGTTCAAGCCTCCATCAATGTTTCGCACTGTTTTAGTCCCAATTTGCAATTATTTTTTATTTTTTTTAAGTTCCAAAGGCAACCGAAAGGTGCCAACGTTTAAAGGTCAAAAAGGTATTTGTCATATGTTTTACCTTTGCTTCACTTTCGGGCTCTGCATTCCCATCACTGCTCTCAAAATGCCATCGTGGGTGCTTCTGAAATGGAGGAAGACGCGGCCAGCGGCGTCCATTCTATAGACTTGTGGACATTGCGCCGTGTTTCACGCAGATATTCGTTTTCTGTGAAGCCATGGCTCCAGTTAGCACATGATATGTAGAGGGAACTGGACATGGCCTTTAAATAGGAGATATCTTAAAGGCTTCCGGTCTTCTTTGTGGTAAGCTGTCGTCCATCCCTGAATAAGATGCTAGAATGGTATTAAATGTACCTGTGTTGAGTACTAAGTCACAGAGAAATTCCAAGGAAGTAACTGTGAACCGGACAACCATGAAACTGCTTCAACTCACTTCATTGAACTCGATTCTATTCCGAACCGCAGTCTGTTACAAAATAGAGTCCCCTCGGAAGATTTCAGTGGAAGCAGTATGGTCGATGAGCGAGATTTGGAACGTCGGCATCACATATTCCTGGAAGCCACCGTGATCTCTCGTCGTTTCGTGTTTAACTTCTTCTGTATTTTTGCCTCTCTTCTTCTTCTTCTTTGTGTGGCGCTACAGTCCGGGGTGGACCTGGGCCTCAACCAACATGCCTCTCCAACTAGCGCGATCCCTGGCTAGCTGTCTCCAGTTTCGCACACCAAGTTGGTTGAGGTCCTTCTCCACTTGGGTGCGCCACCTTAAACGCGGGCGTCCTCCGTTGCGTTGCCCGACAGGTTCGGATTCGAAGATTCTTCGGGCCGGAGCTGTGGTGTCCATACGCTCTGCATGACCTAGCCACCGTAGGCGTTGGATCCGTAGACGCCTAACTAGGCTCATGTCGCTGTACAGCCCGTACAGTTCGTGATTGAATCTTCTCCTCCAAAACCCGTCAACACAAACAGGACCAAAGATCGTGCGTAGAACTTTTCTCTCAAAGAGACCAAGGACTTCTTCATCCGCTTTCGAGATTGTCCATGCCTCCGCGCCGTATAGCAGGACTGGGATGATCAGAGTCTTATATAGAGTCAACTTGGTTCTCCGAGAGAGGGCTCTATTACTCAATTGCCTCTTGAGCCCGAAGAAACAGCGCTTGGCAAGAGTTATTCTACGCTTGATCTCGGTACTGATGTTATTTGTACAATTTACTCCGGAGCCGAGGTAAGTGAAGTCCTTGACTACCTCGAAGTTATAGCTGCCCATTGTGACGCTCTGTCCAAGACGTCGATGTTGTATGTCCTTTTTTGAGGACAGCATATACTTCGTTTTGCCCTCATTCACCGCCAGACCCATTTTAGCCGCTTCCGTCTCAATGTTAGCAAAAGCCTCACTGACAGCTCGCTGAGTTCTGCCAATCACGTCAATGTTTGATTTAATTGAAGGTCTCGGTGAGTTCGTTACCGACCTTGATGGAGCAGCGAGAGTTCTCCATCGTCATCCTGCACAGCCTGACGAGTTTGGCAGGAATGTCAAAACTAGACATGGCGTTGTATAGCTCGTCTCTATGCACGCTGTCATATGCGGCCTTGAAATCGACGAACAGATGGTGAGTGTCGATTTGCATTTCTTGGGTCTTTTCCAGGATCTGCCGTAGTGTGAAGATTTGGTCTGTTGTGGACTTTCCTGGCCTGAAGCCACACTGATATGGACCTATCAGATTATTAATGAACGGCTTCAGGCGGGTACACAAAACGGCAGAGAAGATCTTATACGCGATGTTAAGAAGACTGATCCCTCGATAGTTGGCGCAGTTGAAGGGGTCTCCTTTCTTGTGGATTTTTGCCTCTCTGCCAGTGGATAATACATCTTCCACTTATTTCAGTCGCCCTACAGGTGCTAGGTTGTTTTGAGTCCCAACCAACAAGCCTTTTCAACTGGCACCGACAGTTTCGAACATAAAGCTGGTTAATGCCCTTCTACACTTGTGTTCAACGTATTACTTGCTCCCTTGCTTTGTTGCGTTGTCCCATAGACAGGAATGACTCTTCGGAGCCGGGTAGGAGCTGAGTTGCACATGCCTTCTATAGGGATCATGTTGCCCTACAGCTGGTATAGTTCCTGCTTTAATCTTCTCCTTCTTCACAACCCATTAATGCAAATGGAACCAGTAATGCCCGGCAGAACTGTTCTCTAGAATCGACCAAGGACTTCTTCATGCACTCTCGAGAATCTCAGTGGAAGCGCCCACTTCCCCAAGAAGAAGTGTGTCTCGGCTCGGAAACAATACCCAGTTCCCCACAATGAAGACCCTGAGCCTTTAAGATCTCTGCTATTTTCAAGCCCACGACATTTTCACTCAACCTTTCAACGCCTTTGAACCCTTTCCAGTCTGTTTGAAGAAATGTGCCCAAAACTCAGTCACGGGTAGCAAATTACTCGCACTCTTTGCCGTCCCATTTGTGGCATCCTATCGGACCGGGATCTCGTTCCCTCACAACCCTTGACTCACTGCGACCCCCGAAAACAGTCGTTATTAGCTTTCGCATTATCGCATTATTTAAGTGAAAAGAAACGCTCCCCGCATCAGCAACGCATGCAATAATATCTCCGATACATAACATAAAACGATTTCCAGTCAATTGCCCATAAACTTGATTAACTGAACCCCAAGGAGCATAAACAACGAATTGACAACAAAAACAAAGCGAAGCGAGTATCCTTTTGTAACCCCAATTTTATGTGGCCCGACCCGGTCCTCCCACCTTAATCATCTCGTTCTCCTTATCGATTCGTAAATGTCGAGTCCGCGACCCCTGCACACTGCACACACAACCCGCAGGGGCGGGAAAAAAAACGAAGGAAATAAAGAAGGGAACGATGCAATAAAACAAGATTAAAAAATCAGGCTTCCAATTGAAGAGCATCGCAGGGCAAACATCACTTCAGCCGATCCGCCATCTCATCCGGCATCCTTCACAGATATCCCATTTAGAAGTGCTTAACATCAAATCACATTAAACAGAGTGACATACAGGCAACTCGGGGGCATCTCTGAGCAGCCTGAGCGCTGCTGCCAAGGATGCCCACCTTTGTCTTCACGACAGGACGTGTGTGTGTGCGCCTGGGTGGGTAACGACTTTCCGATATAATGCGTTTATGTGCGACTGTGCCGTCATTGTTCCAACCGCACCTCCTGCGCACCACCTTCCGAAATAAGAATTTTTCAAAGTACTAAAAACTTTCACAACTACACTACGCCCGTTGCCGGGCGGAGGGAGACGGAGGCTGTGGATGACTGGGGTTAGAGTTAGAGAATGAAATACACGCCGTGCGCCGTGCGGTGGGGTGCACGGCAAAGCAAAGAGCACCCAGCACAAGTACTGCGTTCGAAAACAGGCGGATGTTTGCCAAATACTTTCAGGATATTAAAATGCCACTGAATTTTCAGCAGCAGCCATCTAGGACGCTTCGTGAATCCCTGATGAAGGATTTGCTTGCTCGACTGTGTTTGACTGGGTGTGTGTGTGTGTGTGTGTGTGTGTGAGCGAGGGGATGGGTGGTGGAAGTTTCGTGTGCAGAAATGGAATTCAAAACGAAAATGCACTGGCTGCCTGGCTGCCACCTTAAACCTCATCTTGGCCTGAAGAAGCGATACAAATCCTTCGACTAGATGTACAAAGTAAGGGTGGCGTGTGTGTGTGTGACAGGATGGGAGGCGTGGGCGGACGGTGGTAAGGAGACACCAGAGAAATACCATACAAACTCCAAAAACACTCAAAGGAAGACTCTCGAGAGGTACTTCCACTCCTTCACATCCTCGCACACAAACAGACGCGCATCCACCCAACCACACACACACCGTCACATGCAGCCGAAATGTTGGCAGCTCGAAAGGATTAAGTGGAAACCATTGAACGAAATGAAAACAAATATTTTCATATCAAACAAGGATTCTTAAAGGATCCCACCCCCGCAGGGCGACGAACGGGACCGTGACTGTTTGTGAACGGAACCCAGAGATATACAAGGCGGATGTCAAAACTTAGCTTCTTTGCACCCCAAGCCGGAGGATGGCACATTTGTCTCGTATTTATTCACTTTTCAGTGCACCCTGTGGAGGGGTCTGTTTTTGGAACGAGTCACACGGTGAGGGCGGTTGAAGCACGCTCAGGTGGTGGGATAACGAGTTAAAAGTGCACACTGGGCACTGTAGAGCTCGGGAAATGGCCGTGAATATGGGGGGAGTTTCTGGTTTTGTTCTGTTCCTTAATTCATCACAGATGGGTCGATGCAGGTCCTCTGGTGCGATCGCAGGTCGTTATGATGTCGTCAATTGGCTGGTGGAATTTGTTCAACAAATGCTTGAGATGCTGCCGCTGGGTGTAGAGAGAGGGGAGCAAGAAGTGGATGATAAACTGGAGGAAACTGGAAACTGAGGCAGACTCAGGCAAGTTAGCAGTACAACCGAGGTGTTTCAATATCAGCTTCGGGCGTAAATGCCCTAGCGAAGTTCAAAGATGCCGATAGAAGGGAAGACGTTCGTGATATCTTAGAAAGAGTGTATGATCAATGGACCACCAATGAAACCAAGATCACTCCAGAAAATTTCAACGCAGAGCTGTCTCTGGAAGACAAACTTGCTAAGGTCTTCGGAAAACACAGCCTGCATGACAATACGTGACGAAACGGACTTAGGTTAGGTTAGGTTAGGTAGTAGTGGCTGACTGCTGCAGATCAGTCACACTTAGGCCAGAGTAGGCCCATTGTGATACCACGCGGATTGACTTTTCCTAACGCTGGAACCAGTTGGTGCTGCTGATGAACCGATTTAGTTGGCCAATGCTGGCACTTTTTAGCTCGTTACGGCCGCTGAAGTAGTAGGCTCCTATGTGCAGGAACCTACGACTGGCAAGAGCACTGCAGGAGCAGAGAAGGTGATGAGTATTTTCTTCCTCCTCTTCATCCATGCAGCTTCCGTAAAAATCATTATATGGGGCACCCATCCTGCGAGCATGAGTGCCAATTACACAATGCCCGGTTACGAAACGGACTTAGGTTGATGACGGGGCGTCTGCTACAACCTGGCGATCCCAGATCAATCAACCAGAGCGATCGACATCAGTGACTTCTCCAGTATTCTTCTTAAGAGTCGACTTTCTTGTTGTAGTCAAGGTAGGATTTCGGATATCTAGAGGATGACGGAGGATAGCAAGACCACATCGCGCTTGATTGGTAGGATCGCTGCCTGCCTGAAGATCTTCTGGCGTTCTGGCGAAACAGCTAACTATGGAAACATAGATGTGACTCTGATGTGCTGGGTTTTAAAATGCAACACAGAAAATCCCACGGCTTGGCAACTTTTCTTCCCCGAAAGAATTGAAGAGCTTCGGCTTCTCAAAAAGAAGGAAAACGACAAGTACTCGGTCGATGGAATGGAGTGGTGTTATAGAGCAGGAATCATGCCTGAAGGTTCGATCACAGGATAAAATAGCGACCCTATGTGTATAATCTTCCGACTCTGGTAATAAAAGGGTTAGCTCCTTGCAGAGTCACAGAATCGATACTCAGAATGTAGATTTCTGTGGATTGTTAAATGGCGATCGCCACGTTCCTAGCACTGTCAAGAGAATGCTTCAGTTCATACAATGGCCAAATTTCGTCCGCCCTACTTATGACGGCGATATCGAAACTAAGTCTTTAAAGCGGTTAGAGATGAGCAGAACGTACATGACAATCGGAATTCTCAGTACCGTCTGACTGATCAACAAAAAAAGAGATCCCTTGAGTGCCCCAGTTTTTGTAAGCTCCTGAAACTATTCGTAAATGAAATAATCAGCCCTATCACAGAATCCATTCGAAATACGAAAAAATGTTATCACACAATCCGAACGGAATTAAGGACACCGACGTAAATAACGTAAGGAGGGCATGGTCCTGTGCATCCAGGGCAGAGTTGTTGATTTCTCTCAACTTGGCAAGCAACGATCCCTGAAAATGCACAGGTCAAGTTGACATACAGCCTCCTCGCGGCGCCCTCTGGATAACCTCTACTGCAGCCGCTTAGAGGTGATCCAATGTATGCAGCGCCCCTTGTCCGGGGGTTTAAACCAGGACCCGGTCCTCCAGGTTCGGGGGTTTCGCGTGGGGTTAACTTCCCCACCGTGTAAAACACACACAAGTTCAGAGACGGCAACAAGCCTCGGATACGGATGACCCTACTCTTGACGATCATGGACAACGAAACAAGGACAACGATTTTCGGTTCTGCACGTGGAATGTGAGGTCACTTAACAGACTACGTGCAGCCGATGAACTTGCGGAGGCAAGTTCTTCTTGTGGCCCTACAATCCGGGGTGAACATGGGCCTCAGTCAGCAAGTATTTCCAGTTGGCACGATGCTTAGCCCGCTGCCTTCAATTTCGCACCCCAAGTTGGTTGAGGTCCTTCTCCACTTGAGTGCACCATCGGCTTCGTGGTCGTCCTCTATTGCGTTGTCCCACTGGTTCGGTGTCGAAGACTAGTCGGGCTGGAGCAGTGTTGTCCATGCGCCCAACATGGCCTGGTTATCTTAGGCGTTGAATCCGTAAGCGCCAGACTCGACTAATGTGCTGTACAGCCCGAAAAATTCGTAGTTGAATCTTCTCCTCCAGACGCCATCAACACAAACAGGACCAAACATTGAACGCAGAACTTTTCTCTCGAAGATACCAAGAGCGTCTTCATCCGCTCTTGAGATAGTTCAGGCTTCCGCGCCATACAGCAGGACAGGGATGGTCAAGATCTTATATAATGTGAGCTTGGTCTTTCGGGAGAGGACCTACTACTCAATTGCCTCTTGAGCCCAAATAAACAGCAGTTGGCAAGAGTTATTCTGCGTTTAATCTCGGTACTGATGTTTTTCGCACTATTAACTTGGGAGCCAAGGTAGACGAAGTCCTTTACTACCTCGAAGTTGTAGCTGCCTATGGTGACGTTCTGACCGAGTCGTCGATGTTGTGTGTCCTTTCTTGATGACAGCATATACTTTGTTTTGCCCTCATTCACCTCTAAACCCATTTATGCCGCCTCCGTTTCAATACCAGCAAACGCTTCATTGACGGCTCCCTGAATTCGGCCAATCACGTCAATGTCGTCCGCGTATGCCAGCAATTGCACTGATTTTTGGAATATAGTTAGTGCCTCTAGTGTTGGCGTGTGAGTTTCGCACGATCTTCTCCAGGACGATGTTGACGAAGTCCCATGGCAGCGGTTCGTCATGCCTAAATCCTTTTTTGACATTGAAGGTCTCGGTGAGTTCGTTGCCGACCTTGATGGAGCAGCGAGAGTTCTCCATCGTCATCCTGCACAGCCTGACGAGTTTGGCAGGAATGGCAAAACTAGACATGGCGTTGTATAGCTCGTCTCTATGCACACTGTCATATGCGGCCTTAAAGTCGACAAATAGGTGGTGGGTGTCGATCTGCATCTCTTGGGTTTTTTCGAGGATCTGCCGTAATGTGAAGATTTTATCGATGGTGGACTTCCCAGGCCTGAAACCCCACTGATAGGGACCTATCATGTTGTTGACGAATGGTTTCAGGCGCTCACACAGAACGGCAGAAAAGATCTTGTAGGCGATGTTAAGGAGACTAATCCATCGATAGTTGGTGCAGTCCATGGGGTCTCATTTCTTGTGGATCGGGCAAACGATTCTAAGATTCCACTCGTCCGGCATGCTTTCCTCCTATCATATCCTATAGATGAGCTGGTGCATGCGCCCAACCAGATCATCTCCAGCAGCTTTGTTCGACTTTAGTCTCGATATCGCTACCTTGACTTCGTCTAGGTCGGGGGGACGTCGTCCATTGCGTGGAGTGGAACATTCTGCCTGACAGCGGTATTGGTGTCCGCTTCGCCGTTTAACAGTCTGCAGAAGTGATCCTTCCAGATTCTCTGTATCGACTGCGACTCTACTACAAGTTGTCCCTCTTCATTCCGACAGGCTTCTGTCCGATGTTTGTACCCTTTGGATAGTTGTTTCACCCGCTGGTAAAACTTTCGGACATTATTTCTGCCGTACCACCTCCCCATTTCCTCGATCGCGCGCTTCTCATGCTCCTTCTTTTTCTTTTTGAAAAGCCGGTGCTCTTCCCTTCTTTTAAGTTCGTAAAGCTCACGAACCGCTCTCGTCCTTCTATCCAGCGTCGCCTGCCGACACTCATTGTCAAACCATGGGTTTTTTCTAGGTGGCATTTTAAGACCCAGCACATCAGAGGCAGCTTCTCTGATGGCGTTTTGACAACGATTCCACTGTTTGTCGATTGTTTCGCCTGGCAGGGTTGAACTCTCTGAGAGCTTCAGGGAGACTCGATCGGAAAAGTGCCCAGCGGTCGATTGCGATTGTAGCTTTCCACTGTCAAACTGTTTTGGTTTTGCTCTACTCCGTTGTACAATCGGTATACGAGTTCTGACCTTGGCTACAACAAGGTAATGATCCGAGTCGATGTTAGCGCCTCGGAACGTTCGGACATCGAGAACACTGGAGGAGTGTCTGACGTCGATCGCAATGTGATCAATCTGATTGACGGTTGATTGATCAGGTCCCTTTGTGAATGTTGAGGTGAGGGAACCGCGTGCTGGCTACAGAGAGGATTCGCTCTGTCACGAAGTCCAACAGCCTGAGTCCATTGTCGGACGTGTTGTCGTGTAGGCTTTGTTTTCCGACAACTCTAGCAAAGATTTCTTCCTTGCCCAGCTTCGCATTAAAATCTTCTAGAACGATCTTGGTGTGGTAGCTGGGGCTTTGATCGTATGTTCTTTCTAGAACATCATAGAAGTCATCCTTGCTATCATCGTATCTGTCCTTCGTTGGGGCGTGGGCGCAGATAAGGCTGATATTGTCGAATGTTGGCTTGATACGGATTGTTGTGAGGCGTTCGCTTATGTATCTCAAGCTTAAGGCTTCTTGCTTAAGTCTGCCTCGAACAACAAAACCGCATCCAAACAAGCGCTGCCTTCGCTCTTTGTAGCAATCGCCGTAATATATGTCGCAGTTTTTCATCCTCTTTTTGCCCGGCCCATCCCATCGCACCTTCTGGATGGCGGTGATGTCAGCCTTATAGGCTTCTAGGGCCTCCGCAAGTTCATCGGCTGCACGTGGTCTGTTCAGTGACCTCACATTCCACGTGCAGAACCGAAAATCGTTGTCCATGGTCGTCAGCAGTAGGGTCATCCGTATCCGAGGCTTGTTGCCGTCTCTGAACTTGTGTGTGTTTTACACGGTGGGGAAGTTAATCCCACGCGAAATCCCCGAACCTGGAGGACCGTGTCCTGGCTTAACCCCCGGACAAGGGGTCGCTGCATACATTGGTTCACCCCTAAGTGGCTGCAGTAGAGGCTATCCAGAGGGCGCCGCGAGGAGGCTGTATGTCAACTTGACCTGTGCATTTACAGGCATCGTTGCTGGCATCTCGCCAAGTTGAGAGCAATCAACAACTTTGCCCTGGATGCACAGGCCCATGCCTCCTTAATGTCAGTGCTACCACAGGTTAAATTATTTATGAGTCCCAGAAGTGTTTAAGAATCGAGTCCAATTGAAAATAAATGAGTCCCAACAAAGGCTTTTTATAAAGATGTGAAATTGTAAGTGTACACTTTGAATGGGTCTCGTACAACGCCTCCTTCTTCTTCTTCTTTGATTGGCGCTACAGTCCGGGGTGGACCTGGGCCTCAACCAACATGCCTCTCCAGCCAGCACGATCTTTCGCCAGCTGCCTCCAGTTGCGCACACCAAGTTGGTTGAGGTCCTTTTCCACTTCTGTGCGCCATCTAGTGCGAGGATGCTCTCTGTTGCGCTGTCCCAATGGTTCGGTGTCGAAGACTCTTCGGGCCGGAGCTGTGGTGTCCATCCGCTCTACATGACCTAGCCATCTTAAGCGTTGGATCCGAAGACGCTTAACTAGGTGCATGCCGCTGTACAGCCTGTATAGTTCGTGGTTGAACCTTCTCCTCCAAACGCCATCAACGCAAACAGGACCAAAGATCGTACGCAGAACTTTTCTCTCAAAACAACCAAGAGCTTCTTCATCCGCTTTCAATAGCGTCCATGTCTCTGCGCCGTACAACGCCTCCTATTGCCACCTAATCCCTTTCCCCTAGTCAAGCTAAAAAAATATGAGTCCCTTTTGACTCGTAAGTGTCACTGTGGTAACGCTGGCTTAGATATCATAGACAAAAAACAACCTTTTCAAAAACCAACCACACACGACTATGAAAAGAAACAACGAGAGAAGCTAAAAAACCAGGCAGACTGGTAGACAACGTGTCCCATCAAGAAGTCGGTACAACTCGGTCTCTTTGTCTTAACCTACCAAGGCGTATAGTGTTTGGCCTCAGGAGGGAATTGAGTGGTATAGCAGCCAATCGAAAGGCTAAGCAGACACTGTGCTGCTCTAAGCCAAGGAAATCAAACAATCTCTGCGTCCAATTCTTGACCAAGTTTGCCACCAACCGTGTTGGTTGTACAGCAATACGAGTCTAGCCAGGTGATAGCGTGTGGATCCTGAGATTCTTCTGTTTGTCAAAATGTGGAACCCGAATCTCTGATTAAATGACACTGAATATCTGTCCAATTTTGCATTTCAGTTCCCCTAAACCGCACTGAGTTCCTGTACATCTCAATCAGACTTCTGAGCACATACACTCCCTCCACACAGAGTATCTCCGATCACTTGCACAGCATCAAAAGCTGCTGTTAACGACTTCGGAATCCATTCAGTTCACAAAGCGGCTTTTGTCAACTCTTCTAATCACGAAACACCGGAGGTTCAGCATCACATCACAAGCAGTAGTAGGCGCTAGCGATTTCCTTTCAAATCATTCAAATCACCGATGCACCCTGTAGTCGCACTCAACCGAAAACTCACTCCCGGCAATAACCCTCGAGGCGGAATCTTGGCCTTTGCTCGAGCTAAAGCGATGGCTTTGGGAATTTACAACCCGAAAGCAAAACAAAACTTGCGAGGGCGCAGGAGAGCCAACGCCGCACAAAGGAAATACCAACAAGGATAACAAACAAACAACAGGGGGCCACCGTTGTCGTCGGCATTCTCGTTCGGCGAAAGCACCAGAGCAGTAACACTAATGAGCACATAGTGCGGCACAGTCACAGTGGCACAGCCGAAGCCACAGCCACCACTGACACCGCAGCAATGCAAAAGATGACGTTGGAAGCAGTACAAAGTGGCAGTCGCTGCTCCTCGCACAGCCGCCGAAGGAGTTGGGGTTAGCAGAAGTGATATTGATTCAGTGTGCATGGCGGTTGTCTATCGGAGGATGAAACTCGTTCCAAACTGACGACGCTACGCGACGCGACGGCCCGATTGCAGCACGGAATAATGAAGAAAATCGATCATCACCGGGACGGGGGTGTGGGAGGATTTGAATTTTTGCATTCTGGGCATCTAGCCAAGCGTTTCGGACACATTCAAGTGCGCAGAGTGTGGCATGAAGGCGATTCGCAGAGACGTTGCAATGCAAGGAAGGATTTTTAAAATTGCATTGCTTGAGTCGTCTGTGACAGTGGGCGGCGAGCACAATTGTGGAATGCCACAGAAAATTAGGCGAGCAAGTGAAAGCACGATTGTGGGCAGCAGCAGTAGGAGCATTTCATGACCTCAGATATCGGTGACCGTCTTGGCCAATTAAGACGTACGTGCTTTCAGGATTATGACATTTCCAGAAAATAATCCCATTCGGAAATATTCCAAATATTCCCCTGATCTCTAACCTGATTTTTTCCTTGACTGTACTCGAAGCCAGTGGTGAATAATTTGTGACGAAGTTTGAGCATAAAGACGTTCAAGTTCAAGTATTTTCTGAAAACTAGCCACTGTCCACAAAGTCCTTCACCGAAGCACTTTATGGACACAAGGTGCTGTCCAGAAAGTCCTTCGCCGAAGCACTTTATGGACACTAGGTGCTGTCCAGAAAGTACTTCGCCGAAGCATTTTATGGACACTAGGGGCTGTAAAGAAAGTCCTTCGCCGAAGCACTTTATGGACACTAGGGGCTGTAAAGAAAGTCCTTCGCCGAAGCACTTTATGGACACTAGGTGCTGTCCAGAAAGTCCTTCGCCGAAGCACTTTATGGACATTAGGTGCTGTCCAAAAAGTCCTTCGCCGAAGCACTCTATGGACACTAGGTGCTGTCCACAAAGTCCTTCGCCGAAGCACTCTATGGACACTAGGTGCTGTCCACAAAGTCCTTCGCCGAAGCACTTTATGGACACTAGGTGCTGTCCACAAAGTCCTTCGCCGAAGCACTCTATGGACACTAGGTGCTGTCCACAAAGTCCTTCACCGAAGCACTTTATGGACACTAGGTGCTGTCCACAAAGTCCTTCACCGAAGCACTTTAAGGACACTAGGTGCTGTCCACAAAGTCCTTCACCGAAGCACTTTATGGACACTAGGTGCTGTCCAAAAAGTCCTTCGCCGAAGCATTTCCTGGACACTAGGTGCTGTCCAGAAAGTCCTTCGCCGAAGCACTTTATGGACACTATGCGCTGTCCACAAAGTCCTCGCAGAAGCACTTTATGGACACTAGGTGCTGTCCACAAAGTCCTTCGCAGAAGCACTCTATGGACACTAGGTGCTGTCCACAAAGTCCTTCACCGAAGCACTTTAAGGACACTAGGTGCTGTCCACAAAGTCCTTCACCGAAGCACTTTAAGGACACTAGGTGCTGTCCACAAAGTCCTTCGCCGAAGCACTTTATGGACACTAGGTGCTGTCCACAAAGTCCTTCGCCGAAGCATTTCCTGGACACTAGGTGCTGTCCAGAAAGTCCTTCGCCGAAGCACTTTATGGACACTAGGCGCTGTCCACAAAGTCCTCGCAGAAGCACTTTATGGACACTAGGTGCTGTCCACAAAGTCCTTCGCCGAAGCACTTTATGGACACTAGGCGCTGTCCACAGTGGCCCTAGAAGCCTATAAGGCTGACATCACCGCCATCCAAGATTTGCGATGGGATGGGCCGGGCAAAAAGAGGATGAAAAACTGCGATATATACTACGGCGATTGCTACAAAGAGCGAAGGCAGCGCTTGTTTGGATGCGGTTTTGTTGTTCGAGGCAGACTTAGGCAAGAAGTCTTAAGCTTTAGATACATAAGCGAACGCCTCACAACAATCCGCATCAAGGCAACATTCGGCAACATCAGCCTAATTTGCGCCCACGCCCCAACGGAGGACAAAGACGATGATAGCAAGGATGACTTCTATGATCTCCTAGAAAGAACATACGATCAATGCCCCAGCTACGACACCAAGATCGTTCTAGGAGATTTTAATGCAAAGCTGGGCAAGGAAGAAATCTTTGCTAGAGTCGTCGGTAAACACAGCCTACACGACAACACGTCCGACAATGGACTCAGGCTGTTGGACTTCGTGACGGGGCGAAACCTCACTGTAGCCAGCACGCGGTTCCCTCACCTCAACATTCACAAAGGGACCTGGCGGTCCCCTGATCAATCAACTGTCAACCAGATTGATCACATTGCGATCGACGTCAGACACTCCTCCTGTGTCCTCGATGTCCGAACGTTCCGAGGTGCCAACATCGACTCGGATCATTACCTTGTTGTAGCCAAGGTCAGAACTCGGATATCGATTGTACAACGGAGTAGAGCAAGACCAAAACAGTTTGACGTTGGAAAGCTACAATCGCAATCGACCGCTGGGAACTTCTCCGATCGAGTCTCCCTTAAGCTCTCAGAGAGTCCAACCCTGCCAGGCGAAACAATCGACGAACAGTGGAACCGTTGTCAAAACGCTATTAGAGAAGCTGCCTCTGATGTGCTGGGTTTTAAAATGCCACCTAGAAAAAACCCATGGTTTGACAACGAGTGTCGGCAGGCGCATTCAGCGAAGCTAGCAGCATATAAGGCGACGCTGGATAGAAGGACGAGAGCGGTTCGTGAGCTCTACGAACTTAAAAGAAGGGAAGAGCACCGGCTTCTCAAAAAGAAAAAGAAGGAGCATGAGAAGCGCGCGATCGAGGAAATGGAGAGGTGGTACGGCAGAAATAATGTCCGAAAGTTTTACCAGCGGGTGAAACAACTATCCAAAGGGTACAAACATCGGACAGAAGCCTGTCGGAACGAAGAGGGGCAACTCGTAGTAGAGTCGCAGTCGATACTGAGAATCTGGAAGGATCACTTCTGCAGACTTTTAAACGGCGAAGAGGACACCAATACCGCTGTCAGGCAAAATGTTCCACTCCACGCAATGGACGACGACAGAAGAGAATTCCGTCCCCCCGATCTAGACGAAGTCAAGATAGCGATATCGAGACTGAAGTCGAACAAAGCTGCTGGAGCGGATGGATTGTCCGCGGAATTGTTTAAGGCAGCTGGAGATGATCTGGTTGGGCGCATGCACCAGCTCGTCTGTAGGATATGGTCGAAGGAAAGCATGCCCGACGAGTGGAATCTTAGTATCGTTTGCCCGATCCACAAGAAAGGAGACCCCTTTGACTGCGCCAACTATCGGGGGATAAGTCTCCTTAACATCGCCTACAAAATCTTCTCTGCCGTTCTGTGTGAGCGCCTGAAACCTGAAAGGTCCTTATCAGTGCGGTTTCAGGCCTGGGAAGTCCACTATCGATCAAATTTTCACATTACGGCAGATCCTCGAAAAAACCCAAGAGATGCAGATCGACACCCACCACCTATTTGTCGACTTTAAGGCCGCATATGACAGTGTGCATAGAGACGAGCTATACAACGCCATGTCTAGTTTTTGACATCCCTGCCAAACTCGTCAGATTGTGCAGGATGACGATGGAGAACTCTCGCTGCTCCATCAAGGTCGGTAACGAACTCACCGAGACCTTCAATGTCAAAAAAGGTTTTAGACAAGGCGACGCGCTGTCATGTGATTTCTTTAACATCGTCCTGGAGAAGATCGTGCGAAACTCACACGCCAACACTAGAGGCACGATCTTCCAGAAGTCCGTTCAACTGCTAGCATACGCGGACGATATTGACGTGATTGGCCGAACTCAGCGAGCCGTCAATGAAGCGTTTGCTTGTATTGAGACGGAGGCGGCAAAAATGGGTTTAGCGGTGAATGAGGGCAAAACAAAGTATATGCTGTCATCAAGAAAGGACACACAACATCGACGAATCGGTCAGAACGTCACCATAGGCAGCTACAACTTCGAGGTAGTGAAGGACTTCGTCTACCTTGGCTCCCAAGTAAATAGTGCGAACAACATCAGTACTGAGATTAAACGCAGAATAACTCTTGCCAACCGCTGTTTCTTTGGGCTCAAGAGGCAATTGAGTAGTCGAGCCCTCTCTCGAAAGACCAAGCTCACCTTATATAAGACCTTGATCATCCCTGTCCTGCTGTATGGCGCGGAAGCTTGGACTATCTCAAGAGCGGATGAAGACGCACTTGGTCTCTTCGAGAGAAAAGTTCTGCGTTCAATCTTCGGTCCTGTTTGCGTTGAAGGTTCTTGGAGAAGGAGATTCAACCACGAACTGTACGGGCTGTACAGCGACATGAGTCTAGTCAGGCGTCCTTCGCCGAAGCACTTTATGGACACTAGGCGCTGTCCACAAAGTCCTTCGCCGAAGCACTTTATGGACACTAGGTGCTGTCCACAAAGTCCTTCACCGAAGCACTTTATGGACAATAGGTGCTGTCTTTATGGACACTAGATGCTGTCCACAAAATCCTTCGACGAAGCACTTTGTGGACATTGGAATCTGTTATTCCCCACCATTGCAGGACTATTCGGATAATTCTCTTACTACTTCCTTATCTGGTTTAGTAAACAAAACGAATATGTGGCCATTTGGAGCATTGTACCTCAAATGTTGTTAAGTGGGTTACCTTTTAACCATTGACAACAATTTAACAGCATGAGCGGTTACGGAAGAAATTAGCCCTAGGTTCAGTTTAGACATTAGGACTAATCAGAAGAAAGGGTGTAAGGATTAGTCAGTAGAAGATAACGCGACGCCATTCTTGATTGATCTTTAATCGTACTTGTGGGAGCATGGTGAAGAATAACTTGTCTCTTTGCTTCAAGCTCACCTTGAAGTGTTGTTTATGGCGGCGGCATCTTGGGTCAATGACGGTTCATTAGATTTCGAGGAATTCATGAGTAGTCCTTGATTATGAAGCATATGTGAGTTTACCTTCGTTGGGTCTAAAATGGGTGCTAAATATTCGAAAGACTGTCTCTGATGGCATATGCTATGCATGCACTGTGAGACAACTCTCGGAAATGGCACACGTTCTAAGACACACAAGCCGTTGATTTGTTCTAAAATACGACAAATATAGTACAAAAGAGATACTCGTCGCAGGTTTCGTTGCATCCACGGCACGGGTTGTACAAGAGGAAAAAAGTTCGCAGTAAATAACCATGTCAACACCCCAGTTTCAGGTGAATTTCATGCGATTAAGAACCATTTTGATAACCTCCCAGAACTCCTTCCGGGAGCGTGTTGACGCAACAAAACTCCAAGTCAGATCCTGTTCCCTTCAATTACTAGTTCAACAAGCGCCAACATCCCCCAACGATCAAGAAGCCACAACGTACAGTCTCAAGCAACCACTCAAAGTCTGCTGTTTCCCTCGCAAGAATCACCAGCCATGGTTCCGATTGCCAAGAAACATGTAAAAATTGATCCCTTCGACCGCCGACAGAGACGTACACAATAACTCAACAAAACTTCACAACTTCGGCGATACATAACAACGCAGGAACCAGAAACTCTCATTGTTGTCGAAGCAACACGTAACAAGCTGCGGGTCGATGTTTTTGGCCGTGGCGCGTACTGTACCCGGCCAACAGAAGAAACCCCGAAGCCAGCCAATCACTTTGCTGCGGTCACCCGGAAATGTCTAGAAGAAAGCGCAGCCCAAGCCACCGCCGATCGAAGGCAAACACGATTGCGAATGCGATTCTGAGTTCGAATTGATTTCAAAGGCTTATCCCAAGAACAGTTCCAACTGGGAGCAACACCTCCATTGCAATGGCTTTCGGTTTTCCCTTTGTTCTCGGGCCATCCTCGCATAAATACTGAAGTCCTCTTGGCCCCATGTAACGCGCCGTCACAGCAACACCTCTCTCACATTCACGGCAGAAACCTAACTCAACCTGCTGCCCCCCCACTCGCCCACCATTCACACACATCGCACGTCACACACAAGTCGCGCAATCCCCAATCTGAATAGCCATCCTTTTCTAAATTCGATTTCCAACAAAACATTTACTACGAATGTTTGCATTCCACTTTGTATCTCTCTCACTTTAGAACGCACACAAGCACTTGTCTCGGCCGGCGCGTTTATTTTACAACCACCACCCTTACCACGGGGGTGGTGGGCGGTGGGCCGTGGGAGGTCGGCCCACACACTGCTCCTCGTACGTGCAGATGATGTCGTCCCGTGTGTAGCTGTCCCCCGCTCCCCCAGTCCGGCAATTCAGAGCAAAGTGTGATAAGGTGTAGTGGTGTGGCATGGAGCACGGAGCACGGAGCACACAGAGGACCAGAGTTTGAGACACAAGATGGATGGATGGTGGGTTCTCAGGGAAGCAGGTTCGCCTGTCATGCACACACACAGCACGGGCACACATTCAACAAAAGCTTAAATAATGAGATTTTCTGGAAATCAACTATTCTTCCTTTTTGGAGGTCATTTTCTTTTTATTTTCGGTCCTGTTTCGTTTTATTTGTTTCTACCCCCCTGATGCCGCGGCTACAGATGCTGTTGTTGCAACTGCCGCTGTGGTTGTGTGCGAGCGCGCGCGCTAGTGTGGGCTGGGTGGTGCACGTACCAGATGCCAGAGCCTGGTGATGATGGGATATGTGTTCGGAGGCTGTTCCCTGTGTTGGTGTGTTGGATGCAGGGCTTCCGTTACACGCCACCAGAGGGCAGCAGCCTCGCCTCTGTGCCTGTGAAGGTACGCTCCTTATATTCCGTCGAAAAATCCAGGGTTAAAGTAAGACCGGCTGCCAACCCCCTCGCCGCATCAAAACACAGCCAGAGCGCGGCAGAAAGAGAGCGAAAAGCGTCATGTCATGCTTTGGCGCACACACACACACAGCCCCGCGTGGCGTGCCGAGAGAAGGGTGCGTTTGGTCCATACAGCCTCGGCGCATCTGTGTGCGGCATATCGATCTATATAGACGTGTTTTGCGCGCAAGCACATTCGCACACAGATCCTGGGTACATAGGTGAAAAGTTTCACAAACTCTGTCCGCCGGGCCGGTGGCGGGGAAGGACCTCGTTCCTCGTGCCCTTTGTGCACCCTTAGCTCGGCAAATACACGACACCCCAGTAGGAGCAACAGCACACACAGCATCTATATCTCTGCAGCCCTGCACCACTACACGCGCGCACCACCCGAGATGAACGAACCGTACCGATGAAGGATGCCCGGGCTTCTATGTACTCCGAGATGTGTCTGTGTCCGGGGCGGGTTGCCGGGGCGACAGGGCAACTGGCAAGGATGTGCAAGGATGTTGGAAAACGCTTTGAATGAATACATTGGTGTGTTTGAGAACAGGGGTTCGCTACATCGACCGTTATTCGTAGTAGACGTTTAGGCGTCAACTAGTGCGCTTGGTGCGCTTTTATACGGTGGCCAAATTTTTTGAAGGACATCATCATCATCTCCATTCAAGGAATAAAGCACAACCAACCTACTGTCTACACACAGTAAAAGAGGAGCAAAGCAGTACGAAAAAAAGAAAATAAAACGTCGTTTTTTTTTTTTAATGGGCATCACAGCCCATCGTCAGAGTTCACAAAGACACTTGACCAGAGACAGAGTTTTGCGTTCTTATTCCGCATCTTCTCGAAATAGTTGCAAAAATCCGCTTCAGTCACACTTTTTATTCACAAATTTTGAGATTACACTCGTTTTTTTCGTTTTTTTTTTGTTTGTTTGTTCGTTTAAGTGAAATCCGGTGCTTTGAACTACACGCAGTGACGGAAAATTAACGAGAAAAAAATAAAAAAAATACCGACAAAATGGAAAAAAATATGTTAAATTCTCTGTATCCATCAGGACACATACACACAAAAAATCTCCATCTCCAAAAGGTAGGTGCATGCACACAAAACTGGATGTTGTAATGTAAATGTTGTAAAAAAAACGAAAAAAACCGCACAAAAAAAACCCATAAATCGGTCTAAATGTTAGTTAAATGTTGTAAAACTGTAGAATTACTTAATTTTCTCAAAAACATAAAACCCCATTCGAAAATGGAACATGTACGGAGCGAAAGAGAAAAATGCAAAAAAAAAAAAAAAAAACCGTCCGTCGTACATGCGTCGTTATAACGAGATGGACCGCGCCCAAAAATTCGATCAGTTCGATAAAATTTCGTGTGTATACTATCAAATAAATATGAGAAAATAAAACGAGTCAGAAGATGATGACGACGATGAAAATTGAAAATTTATTGTGTGTGCAAGACAATGAAAAAACGACTTTATTTTTGAGTTTGATTTTCTTAGCTTTTGTCTCCTTGTCTGACTAGGATACGTGTGTGCGGGGAATTTGTTATAATTTTTCACTTTTCTTTCATTTCGGTGAAACGCGTTCATTTGTTTTTCGCCTCGTGAAAATCGCGAAAGAAAAACGAGAAAATAAAGAAAACTCTTAACTTTAAGTGAAGATATGTAAGTGTACCGATTTTTTCGACTTAACAAAGTACGTATATGTATGCATTTTCTTTAAGCTTTTGTCATCTTTGCATGTTTCTTTGCTTGCTCTCCTTTTTGACATTTTTATGTAGTAGTCATTTTATTCATCAATCGCTTTTTGTTGAAAAGGGCGTGGCACATTACGTTCGTAGGAAAAGTCTGTAAATTTATTCGCTTAAGGCTGTTCACCCTGTGAACACACTCTCTATTGGGGGAAGGGAACTAAAAATGTCGTCGTTGCTTCTTTGACTTAACCCCTTTTTCTAGTTCGAGGGACGAAAATGAACCGATTATTCGTTACATTCTATGTCCTTGATCCTTCCTTTGGGTTCTTTCTGTTTCCTTGGTCGTACATGGTAATGGTTTTCAGCCATTTTACAAAAGTTCTTTCCAAATTAAAGAAGAAAGAAACGTGCAAAAAATTCCCATTCTGAATCTTACAAAGTCTCCTGAACCATAAAAGTCAATGACAATCGGTGAAAGCATCCACTTTCAAAATGAAAATTATAATCTGTAGAACCGTGGGCAGTGGGAGAGTAAAAGGCACAACGAGAGTGCTTGTGTAGGAGCTGTGCCTAGGTTCTCTACGAACTCTTAATGTTGTGCGGATGTACAGTCCGCGGGGGATGACATTTTGCTTGACACATCGGTTTGATGGAATGGGAATGGAGTTGAAGTGGAAAGTCGTTACATTTCCATCACGAACTTGGCCGTGTGTACATTTTAATACAACCGACTGAAGTTCATCCCTATTCCAAGCTTGAACCCAGGATGGACTTACGGTCTTGCGTAAGGTACTTACTGAGTCTTGCGCTTTTAATTTGAATATATACCTTCTCCCGTCGGTTGGTTCCAATTTTCACAATTTTTTAAGTACCTTGTCCTTATTTTTATATGTTAAACAACAATTACTTCGAACAGTGACAAAATAGTAAAAACAACTTCAAAATCAGCTTAGAACTTCTTTAAAAAAAGTCGAGCTCCAACTCTATGAATCTCAAAAACACCAGTGAACTCTTTGAACACATTTAGGCTTCTGCCGGAAACGGATGGTGTTTTCAAACTCAGGTGCGTTCACACAATCCCTCTTGTTACTTAAGAAATGAATAGGAATTGAAGTGGGATTTCAGGATTTGAAGTGAAATAAGCTAAAACGACGGACGACTTCTTACCGAACAAGACGTTAGAAGTATTAAAACTCAAGCAGCATCTCTCTGTTCATCGTCTAAAAAAACAGGAACTATTCAAGTGCCGTTCCATCTCCGACTGTACCACCACTCGCATTGAATCGAAGAGTTCACAGTTACGTACTTGAAGTGTTCACATTTGAGCTCATAAAACACCCACCAGTTTGCAGTAAAGTTTTGGTAACAGTTTTGGTAAAAGTGAACTCGAAACTTGCTGCATTTTAGCAAAAAAATGAAATCTGTTGCAAACCTTACCGCATATTGCCTGTCAATTGCAAGTGTTGCCAAGCATAAAAGACATTTACCACTCCTGTCAGTTGCAAGTGTTGACAAACTTTTCTTAAGAAAATACAATTTTTACGCAATTGTGAACGTAGCCTTTGTAAAGTCGCCGGGTTTTTGTTTGAATATAGACAGAGTATATTCCTTTTTCTCGCGCAACAGTTTTTAAGGGTCAATGGTCGTTTTCAGCAAAATCACTCGTCTTTTTTCCTTTCAAGGAGAAATTCCTCTTTGATTGAACAGGCCGCAAATCACAGTGAATTCAGTTCCAAAAGGCAACTGTCACTTGTTATGGTCGATAACAGAGTGGTCTAAATAGATATTTAGTTTTAAATAAAAAGTAACGATGTAAGCTGCAGATCTGTGTCTCGTTCAGGCATTCCAGCGGAATCATTGAAAGAGTAAAGGTTTCGTTTTTGCGTGAAAACGTATACATTCTAAAACCGAAAGACGAAATTGTGGATCATTTCCTTGCCATAATTGGACAGACACAGCATTGAGAGGCTTCAGCGGTTAATTTTGTGATATTTTCTGACTGTATTAAAGCTACACAAATATTCTGAATAATTGTTCATTATTGACTATATCCGATATATCCCGATTATTTCATGGTTGCTTTCCATTCATGTCTAAGCACAATGTATAATTTGCGTAAATAATAAAGACTAAGTGATCTTTTGAGCTAATTTCAAACCCACTTAAAAAAAAACTTAGCAAAGGAAACGACATTTGGAAATTATTAAATTTAATGTAATACAGTTTAAATTGAAGATCATCAATTAAATTCAGTGCTCAAAAGTTAAGAAAAAAAAATTGGTTAGCCTTAGTGATCCCTTTCAGGTGTACAGGTCGTTTTAGCGATTTGGACAAAAAATAAATTTTTCTGATACGAAGCAAAAGTGTGCAACCATTAACCATCTGCGAGTTTGTAATCATCTTAGCTTATCGTAAAGATAATACGACTGTTGTGTTTGCTTGTTATTAGTTCTTATTTTAGTACAGTGTTATGAAAATATTTTAGGGACATTGCCTAGCTGGTTGCTGAGATCACTAGTGTTGCGTGTGCTATTGTTCTTTCAAGTGTGGAGGAACCTAGATTTTTATGGCGGCTCCAAACGGTCAAGTGAAGCTTTTTCTAGTGACTCGTCAGTGACTCGAAAAAAGTGGGGCCGTGAAAAATTTTTTTTTTTGTGTCGCTCAGACCAGTGATCGAACCTACGACGTCGAGGTTGGTGTCGACGCACACACCCCCAACGACATAGGCCACCACAGTTTAGGCATATTTTTATTTGAGTATCAATATGGAAACGAGTTTTCTGAGTTAATGAGTATAATACTCAAATAATCTAGTTTACATAGATTCAAAATAACCGAAATTTTTTACATTAGTTCTCGTTAGACTATTTAAGCCTTTGCCGCATTATTTAAGGTCCCTTCACAAATTTGCACCAAGATGCAATCAGTTGAAGATTATGTACACTCCAATGAGTGTCAATGAAATTGCCAGCACTGTGACCATTGTCATACCCATAGTCAGACTACTACCACTGAGCGACAACAGCTGCAGTGACAGTGGGAAATGTTATCTGGCCCAGATTTGAAAACCATATAAAAGGATATAAACTTTGCTTTCACTGGGATTCGAACCGGGGACCCTCTAACCAAGAGCAGGCACTCAACCAACTGCGCCAGTCAGTGGTGTTACATCGGTTGTGTATCACTTCACATTTGAAAATAGTTACTCATTGCAAAGCTTGCTCTAGCATTGTGTATTACTTATTTTTTTAGTTCCCATTTTTAAATTGTATCGAATAAATTTTTTCTTGCCATTCGAATTTTCTAAAGACCAACTTAGTAATCACAGCATACAATTTACATTATTTCATAATTAACCGTCAAAAACTCTCAAATTCGTTGATGAAAAAGGCTTCAATCAGATGTGAAGCAGTTGTAGTAATAGTAATTTATTTCTGATTTTTATGAACGACTGAGCATTTGTTCACTCTCTTGAAGTATTGTGATGTTGAAGCATTCCGAAGCATCCTTCGAGAATGACTTTCAAATGCACTTGAGATAGACGGCTTAATTTATTAGCTTAAATATTTCCCTTCCAGTCGCATTGTTGTTTCAAAATTTTCGTAATGCCTTTACATAGATAAAAAAATTAATAAAATTAATAGTAAATCAGTCGCACACAATTTGGATGCGGTTCTCGTTATTTTGTCAATTTTACGGCATACTATAAGTTTTTGACAACCTGTGTTGTCAAACTCTGTAGCATGCATTCCTGTCTAAGCACAAATTAACAACACTAGTTAACGGTCTTCTGTATTCCAGGCTTGCAACTATAGATCCACTTGTGTTAAACATGTATCACCCACAAAAAAATGGTTAATTTAAGAGATGGAAAATGGTTATATTAAGAGACCATCAGAGCACCCGCATTGTCAATACGTTCAATTGTTCTGATTTTTCAATAAGATAACACCAAATGCAATTTGAACGTATTGTTTACTTATTCAGTGTAAGATGGTTCAGTGAAAAATTAGTGTTTTTTACGAAATTGATTGTAAAGATCAGCAGCAGAGAAAAGAAAAAGACAGACGTTGAATTTGTGAAACTCGAATTATAAAAATATATGGCACGGTTTTGTTTCTAAACCAAAAACATGGTCAAAAATGTACTCCATTTGGAGCGCTGTTTACAATTAAATCTCGTTTTCGAGCAATGTAAATCAATTGAAACACTGCTCTGTCCTCAGAAGTTCTAATTTTTTAGTTAAAAAATGTAGCATTCAAACATTAACTATATATTGGTTAATATTGGCTTTTCAGAAAAAGCTAACACATAATTATGAAAACTACAATTTGGCTGTTAAGCCAGAGCGATGAAGCCTTAGGCTAAAATATTGGTTATTACCTTTTTATGATGTTCGTATATTCGATTGAACGTTTATGGGATGTTATTAGGTTCCATTTATTGTGTTGAATGTTGCTGATGCCACTCACAATAAAAACGAGTCCTGGTTCAATGACTATGGCTAAAGCAATTTTAAATATTGTGTCTGATTATTCAGTGATATAATATTTGATTGCCTTTATTTTTAAATTCAAGTGAAGTATACTAAAACTTCGTATATCATTCATATTTTCTACACAAACACTTTATTTTAAAATTAAACCTATTTTCAGTTAGTATGTGTTGAATTAATCGTGCTCACTTTTCCTTACTTGATATATAAACTATAGGGTCTATAACTGAATTAGGATAAAATACTGTGCTGTTTTTTCCAAAATTTTAACGTTTATTTAAGAAACATGAACAATGGTATTATTCAAAGAATTGCCCAACTGAAGATATAACTTTTTAATGACAACCTTTTACAATGACAGTAGCCTTCCAACGCATGTTTCAAGTTATAATAATATGTACGCTCATGTAAAACGTAACTAACTCGAAATTGTACAAATGTCAAAACGAAATTTAAACAGTATTGCATTGCACGAACCAACTTTATTTTATGTTTTCTAACCAAGACTTTTATAACCACCCTCAAGGCTGTGCTTAAGTTATTTAATTGTGTAGAAAAGTGTATTGTTTGATTATATTTTATAGAGTACGAGGTGACTTTTTTTCAAGTTAAATGCAGTGCAGTGCTCAATCGAATCCATGTTTAATAGTTGTGTCAATTGATCTCGAATTCACTCGTTTCACAGTCGAACATCTTTCGCCGTGATTATATAAAGTGGGACAAAATGAATGATCTGATTTTGTTTTTGAATAACTTTTCACTTTCATAAAATTAAAATTGTTTTGAGTGATGGGAATCTTTATTTAGACCTAGTCAATTTATTCTGTTAAGTGGAGATGATGATATCGACCAGTATTGACACACATTTGTGCTCGTCCATGAATTTCCGCAAGATGTCCAGTGATGAATTGTTCGCATTCGTGTCGAATGTTCACCTTTGTCTTGTTGGGAATGACAAAATGCCCTAAATGCAGAAGTCTGGGATTGACAAAACGAGAGTTGACGTCGGGAAACGTTTCGTTAACAATATCCACTGTGCTATTTGTGCTATTACACCGTCTTGTTGAAACCAAATGTTTTACATTTCCCGCTTATCTAGTTTTGGTAGTAAGAAGTCGTTTATTTTGGACCTATAGTGTCTGGTTGTTGTTTCGTCGACATAGGCAGTCACAGCCGCGATATTCTTTGCCAAACGACCCGACTGGTTGCGGGTACGGTTCCCTCTGGTTCTGCTAGATATTCGAGTCGAGTAGCCAAGCACCGAATTTTGTTCCCAGTCAGCGCGACACGATTAGGAAATGGGCGTCAAAATTCAGGCTGTGCTAGTACTATCGATCGATGATCGATTTATTCCACGCTCTTGCATAGTATAGCGCACTTGTTTGTTCCATTATGTAGTTCACAAATGTCGTATAAATTAAATTTGTTTGGTTATTTTTCTTTATTGTTTCACTTCTGACTTAAGACAGACTTACAATATTTATTCTATTTATTACTATGCCTTTGCCTTATGCCAGCCAGACCACTGAACGAGGGATCACGTTGCATCCCGTGTGTTGCTGGAATGTCGCGGTGTCAAGTGCATTCTGTCTCTTCATATAAATTTTATCCACTTGTTTCAACAGCAAGTGTTCTGTGTCCAAGCGATGGAGTGTGCTCGTTCAGGTTACTATGTCTGGCTTGCATCTTCGTCGTTAACTTACCTATAGGATCGACGTGCGGAGCCATTTGCAAAAAACGTAACGTCATTCAGTAGGATGATTAATTTTGCCACACCTTGTATAATTAATCTGTGCTTCGTTGCTTATCCGTGTTGACACGTCTTGTGTGTACCAGAAATTTGATCAATTCATTTAAGCCTTGAACTAACCTCGTACACTGCTTTTGACACACGAACTGAACTGAACTGAATTTCCAGAATTAATTGGTTGTGGTCAACCCGACCGTAAGTTGTGAGGTTGGGACCGCTTTTGACACACACTAGTCCATTTTGCATACCCACATATAGCACACATTTTTCGACATAAAATAACGAACATTTGGACGAACAAATTTGGAGTATAGCTTTTATGAGAAATTTAAGCCGCTTAAAGGTGGTGCTACCGGTTAGAGAGTTAAGAATACATCCCATTTGTTGTTTTTCAAGTCAGGCTTCAGGCCATATCCCCAATCTTCAAAGTTTTCCTAATTTTTGTATTTATTCAGTATTTCTTTAGTTCTCTGTGGTGTTCGCTGGTCAACATTCGTACGATCTAGACGTAAGCCAGTCAGCCAATCTACTGGCGTATCATTGTCATTTCTCATTGTGTGCGGCCTGTCGCAAATGTAAACTTCCTCCGTTGCCATTTTAATTCTTCGGCATTGTCGTAGAGATGAGCAGATTTTGCGGCTGAAAACTGCGTAAGCCAACAAGGTGACACTACGTGCTGTGCTTATAACAACCTAAGCCTCTTAGAATTAAAAAAAGATGGTTGAGAGTTGCAAAGTGAATCTGCAAAGTTTTCGTTGGTGCCAGTCCTGTGCTCTGTAAATGGTTACAACTGTGGCAACCCTGTAAACTGAACGAAGTATCGTCCAAAAAGCATGCCCGTACCGTTAAGACCTAATCCAATCGAGCAGCCTAAGCAACCGGTCGAGATTGTATTTTACTAACAAATAAAGAGGAAAACCATTATTCCGATGTTTCATTTCATTTTTGTTCCGTAATGTCTTGCACATAATCCTTCTTAGAATTTAATACGTCTTTATTAGTAGGACCTTCAAGCAACTGACGACTTTGGGCGTGACAACCGATTATGAAAGAGAGCAAAATCCAGTTTTATGTAAATTATTTCAAAAGACAAAGCAAGGCTTTTCGAAAATATTCACCTTCAGTTTGAATCTCCCAACAGAAAGTGATTTGTCATAAATTTAATCCGGTGACACTTATGAAACTGGTTTGCCTTCTACAACCCTTTCCATGTCCGAGTCCTCATCACAGTCCACAGACACAAATAATTTCCCAGTCAATTAATCCAAAACCAAGAACAAAGCTCAATTTATGGGAACACAAAGAAAAGGCTTTAGGTCAACGACCTGTCCTCACTTGAGTGGAAATCCCTTGTTTTTTGTGTTGTCCCATTGCGGCATATGTCCCACACTCGCGCATTAAACCCTCTGGCCGTGTTGAAATTCTAATTTTCATCTTCTATGCATAATTATGCACACCCATCGTCCCAAATTTATACAGAAATATAAGCACAAACCCTCCGTCCGTCCCAAAATGAGAAACCCCTTTCTTCGTCCTGGGAGGAGGAGAGGCAACGAAAAAAAATCTGAATCATCGTACTCAGCTGGAATGGATGCATTGTTGCATTCCTGCGGCATGTCATTAAATCATTGTGTGCGCGAATTCATTTTTTTTCTCCCATCTGCCCGCCCTGCCCCCGGACGCGACGATGCCGCGTCGTTCATGTGTGAGAGATGAAACGTACACAACGGACGAGTTTATGTCCCATAAGAGGAGAAGTAGCAACAACCCCTGTTTTGTAAACACACAAAAGCGGGGTGGAAGAAAAAAAAAAGGCATGCATGCGATAAAGGATAACCTGACGGGGGGATGGGAACGGAGAGGAATGCGAATGCGAATGCATTACGAAATTACCGACATCCTTTCATTAATTGTGACGTAAGTTGCACCATGTCCTCGATTTTCTTCATTCGAGCATAAAAAAGAAAACCCCTAGCAAAGAGAGGATCATGACAATCTCCGTGCCTGTGTCCGTGTGTGTGCCTGACTGACGCATCTTGGATGACATTGTGCTGCATGAGTTGTGCAGCCTCACAGCAGTAGTTCGAAGAAATGGACAGGAGGGTTAGAGAGTGGTGACGAATGTTTCTGAACGGAGAAGGATATGAAATTAGAGAAAGGTGATTTATTGTATCAGCAGCAGGGCCCCTGTCACGGAGTTGCGTCTTAGAAGGGACATGCTCTGCTCTGCTGGCAGTTTTTGAAGGGATTGTCTTAAGGAAAGCGGAGGCTGTAGGGTGGTGGTGGTTGGAAGCTTTTATTTTCTGACTTCAAACGTTTACTCTAAAGGCATCGGAATGAGGAGTGAGATTTGTTCAAAATCAACGTGAGATGCGTAGAGTTTATCGATTGTTGGGGTCACCTAAGAGAGATTTGAATTATTTCAGTTTGGAAGTAAATGCCTGACGTAACAAAAACGTCCATACCGACTTCCGAAAAAACTGCTGGAGCGCTCTTATGCCAAAGGTGCTTTTCACTTTCGAAGCAACGACTACACCTCTGTGGGACACCGTTGGGGAGCCTCTGTACGAACAGAGCTCGTGACGGACGCCCTTTTCAAATCAAGTAGCATGCCAATTGTGTCAAAAGTCTGACTAAATCCACAGAACGATCTTCCTTACGAAGGTATGACATTAGAATTCTAGTTGATTTTCCTACTCACGATAATTTGGGACAGCCATTGGAAACGAAAATGTTAAAAAGTTCCCTTGTGTAGACACTTCTTCTTATTTGCTTGGTGCTACTGACCCCGGTATGCCTGGGTCTGAACCAACAAGCTTCTGCGTTCATCATAAACTTTCGCCAGTTGCCTCCACTTGTGTACGCCATCTCGTTCGATAAGATCCTCTGTTGCCTTCTCCCCTTGGCTCCGAATTGAGGATGCAACTGACACAGAGCCCAAATAAACATAAACTTCTCTTCAGATTTACATTCGCATCAGCCGTAGTTTTTCTAATGTTTGTTCGTTTGGTCTCTTTCGCAGGATAAGGGGTTTGCCTGCTCAACATTTCATATTCATTTCCCAGCAAATTAAGCTTCCAAATTGAGAGAGTGAAGCCCTACAAAAAGTGTCTAATTTAATTTCATTTCTTATCAGTGTTTCATGGTTGGCCTACAAGGAGGTTTTCCTAGTCAATTCAACAAGCCCTGTTCAAAATTCTTATTAAAGTGCAAAAATGTGGTCCACGAAGTCTGTGGTTGCAATCAGTGCCGTAAGACCGATGTGATCTCTTGTATGCCATCTTAGATCAAGGCAATGATTGCCATCTGCAAATGAACACATCCTTTGGAGTGACTTCACGTGTTTTGGTCTCAAACTTCTATACAAAAAAAAGCTCAAATTTTGATGGTCGAATGGTGCTTGAAGTAACTCAAGTTCCGTTCAATAGTTGTTCCACAAAGACAGTGGACTTCAGATTACCTGATAAATATTTTTTGGTCATCCTGGTAACGACACCGCTTTCTGGAGAGATCTATTGTACCAAAGATTGGGGTCCAATCAATACACTTACTACTTCCTTTATGAATGATTGTGGAATTCCTTAATTCGACTGAAGTGAGTGTAAGTCATTGTATTTAAAATTATACTGTTGTACGGCTCATTCGTGCATGAAGATTTGATAAACCGACTCACTCGGTTGTATAAGTTCTTTTCTATGCAATAGAGCAATGCACTTGATGTCCCCTAATCATCGATAAGGTCCTCGACTATGTGTGTCACCTATCAGATCAACCGCATGATTTGGATCCCAGATGCTTCAATGCAGTGTTGGACTTGGAGGTGGTTTCCTGAAGTCCATGTCTACAAGACCTCCTGTAGTTTTTTAACTTGTATCTCTAAGAAAGACACGATTCCTTAAGCAGAAATCGCAGAACAATCACATACGATCGGGCGTCTCATCCTCTTCGAGGCATAATCGGCATTCCTTGTCATGCCGAAGAATCATTTTATTAAAACGAAATTTAGGGCAGTTAGCATTTTTACACCTTCCTCATTAAGGCTGAGTATTTTCTTATATGAATGTCACCAGATTAATCGTCCCGACTCCCTTAAATCGTTCCTCTTGTCCAGGCTAAATTTGATTTCCCATTCCTTAATCAGTGTTGTGGCTGCTATCCAATTGGCATTGCAGTACGAAGACCTATGAACCCAGATTTTGAGCCAGCCCTGGCGAGCTCATCTGCAGATTCGTTGCCTACCTGTTCCTCTGTGTTCAGTAGCTCTATCGACCCTTATGGGATAAGCTTTGCTGCCTTGTGCAGTCTTGAGCTTGCAGTCCTTTGGAGCGGATGCATAGACCCATAGATCTCCGTTTATGTGGACTACCGATTTGGCATTGCCGACATAAGGTTCTAAAAGCAATCTTCGGCGCAATATTGACTAGATTTCGACGTCCGTTATGAACAGAATGCAACGTAAAAATACTGGTGCAAGGGATTCAAACCATTTCGCCGAATTTTGTTAAAAATTTTGATCAACGTGTTAAAAGAAATAGTCAGTTAGTTAATTATTTTCGGAAGATGTGTAATCTGTGGTAGGACATTGAATAAAGCTAGAAAAACGTTTAAATGTAGTCGCTCGTGTGGCCTTAAACTGTTGGGTTTAAGTCAGCATTTTGATCTTACCCAGTTCCAGTAGCTGCTTCGATGCTGAAATGGCACAAGTAACTTCATGAAGACTTCTTTGAAATGCTAATAAATGATGAAGGAGTTGGTCAGAAGAATGACTGAGCTTAAAGGCTGTTTAGTCCTTAAAAGCTGATGGATTGAGTCTCATACGCCAACGAATAAAACGAGATATAAATACTTTTGAACGCATCATTTCGTGCCACGTACTAGTGGCAAGTATGTACACAGTTTTAGCAACATTGTTGCAGACACATTTTAATTAGAAGGCAATCAAAATTCGGTGAACTTAATAATATAATAATAATATGGATGGCGCTACAGCCCGTTGAGGGCCAGGGCCGTAGCTTCTCAACGACCACTCGTGTTGTGCGTGCTATTGTTCCCTCACGAGTGGAAGGGACCTACAGTTTTATGTCGACTCCGAACGGCAAAGTTTGAGAAGCTTGTTCTAGACAGGAAATACTCATTGAGCATTGTTAGTGACTCGAAAGAGGTGCAGCCGTGAAACGTCTCGACGCACATATCCACAGCGCCATGGGCTACCACTTAATAACATTTTCTAAGCTAATTCATGAATTTTTGTTCAACACTCTGATCATTTCCCCATCATTGTCTGTTGAAATTGATGTCAGTTCAATGGCTTTTGACTGACGCACGTCCCTCGAAGGCATTAAATTATTCGAGATAAGTCTATCCTGTAACTTTCTATATTTTTTAACTACCGATCAATCTCCCACGAACTTGAAAGAGCTTTGGCAGCGAGTACAGTAAGAATCACAGAGTAGTCCTGATGACATAGAGAAAGCGGATATGCCATAAAACTTCCTGTAGAAAACGCAATGAGGGGCTACGGATCAAGAACTGGAAATAAGCTCTATCCCTAAAGTTTTAGTAAAGTGCAAAATTGCGTATATTAGAGTTGTCTTTTTCTTTTTGTTTTGATTCTTAGATTACCTTCAGTCTTGTGTAACATTTTTTAAAAATTGAATTGAAGATAGTGGGCTGTGTTTATAGAGCCACATCGATCAAGTGTGCACTGCGACCACAATTGATCTATGTATTGGGGCCCTTTCTAACCCTAGGACCTTAGAGCTATCTTGAAAGAGCTTGTGATTTCTTATTTGGAGTGTCCCTTCAATGAGATTCGATTGGTTAGTCTGTATCTGCTTGGTGTCAGATTAGGACACTCGACTAGTGGGTGTTCCCTGATTGTCCACAGTGTCTACAGTTTTCTGAGCTACCATGTTCCATTTTGTTTGGGTGGTAGTTGCATTTGAAGTGGCCACTTAGAATCCTAAGGTCAGGCTTGTTTAGGTTCAGAGCCTTTTTGGTGCTTCTTGGATCAGCTCCCATGAATTTTGGAGTGTGTAAGTAGTAGTTGTTCCAAAATTGGATGGGAAATTTATAAACGGCAATAAAATGTTAAATTTACCTAATTATTTGTATTCTTATGCAGAATTAATTGCATTTTGCTGAAGCATGTATTCATTTGTGCTCCCCACTGTATATGCACACTTTTGACGGAGATGTGGACTTATTCCCCGCATCAACTGACAAGCATTTGTTAATCGGTGGAACAGTGGATTCTCCCTAAGTCGAACCACTTTTGACAAGCTGAGGCCACTGTATCTCTCAGTTCGAGTTTTGAGTTCGTCGGTTCAACTTGTTTTACATTTAAAATCAGATCACTCAATTTGGCGAACGTTCTTAAGATGTGTGATACCAGCAGTTATTGGCAGTGTTTCTGACCCAGAACAAGTCTCAGTTCATGAGCACAGTTCCACGGCACAGTTCATCTGCACAGCAACCTTCTAGTCCCAAAGCCTCCTCACTAGCTATCACTAGACCACACTCTATCCCAAAAATTCGACTTCCCCTTCAATCCTGCCCTCCCCGGCACTCACTTACATCTGACATAAATTTGAAGTGTAATTGGCATCTGTCCCTCGTTGATTCCTTGTGATCGCACTGAAGTCCTTTTCTTTTGATCGTTTCCTCTGCTTGCCTGCCAAAATCTATTCATCTCAGTTGCCGAGCATCCCCGAGCGTGATTTTGGCGCCAATCGGCCATCTCGTTGCACATCTGACGACGACGTCACGAACAATGCTCTTCCCAGGCCCCGCCGGCTGTCCCAATCCGAACGGCAACCCCTAGATTGCCGAAAATGTAATCCATAATGCCCGACTAGGTAGATCTGCACGTCCCTTTGTCAAATTGCATCCCCCTACCGTGATGGCACAGATTTTTCAATTATGCCACGAATCACGATCCACCCCTCGCGACAATGGTGCGTGTGTGCCTGTGTGTGTTTGGCTGCCGATCTCACGTGCCACTCCAGCCGTGGCAGGCTTTTTGTTCACATGTGTAACTAACGCGAAGTCATCAAATGTAACACAATTGCCCGCCCTGGTCCCCGCTGCACTCTCTGCGCTCACACACTACCCCCGAAATGGAACGACAGCAGAGTGCAGCCAGCATTTGGATTAACCGTGAGGAGGGGTGGAGGGTGAGTATCATTTTTTCCCCTTTCTCCACAGTGTGTGTGTGTGAATAATGTACTGTGTCCTTATTTTATTCGCCAGGATTTCTCTCTGACATCACACGGAAGGTGACAGCTGCAATCTTGGAATCGCTACTACACAACAGTTCGTCGTCCCGTCGACGTCGGTGGCGGTGGCATTGTGCTGTGCTGTCTCGTGTGACAGGGCCGGCGAGGGAAGGGAGCAACAATCCAACAACCAGCAACCCCCTTGATTTGGTCTCTCACTCTCGTCTGTGTCACGGCCAGCTCGACGTGTGCAGTTCGATCACGTCCTCGGGCAGAGTAGCACACAGCCACACAACAAATCATCTCGGGAATTTCGTAAAAGGACACACACTCATGCGTGCTAGGCACGATGTCTGGGCCGCTTGCTGTGATCGATACATCAGCCATACGTGAGTGAGAAAGGTACAATCGTCAGAGGAGCGCCCCCCCCATCTATGAGTGCGCAAAGCAAGGATATCCCACTCGCCCGGGAGTGTGCGTGCGTGTCGGTGTGCGGTGCGCTGTGTGTTTACGAGATGAATCCAGTCCGGGAGGAATCAGCTGATGCGAGGTTGAGGACATCCGTGCGTCATCGTGTATCAGTTGATTGAAGTTCGTCGTCGCAGTTTGTTCGCTCCCGTCGCCTTCGGTTCCTGCGAATGCGTTTTTCTCCTGGTATCCACTGTAGGCCTATATGTGTTTTTTTCATAAGGCACGCGGTGAATGCCAAGAGCGAACGACACTCTTCAATTTTATTTCGCGAAAAGTTACCAGTGAACAGTGAAAGATGAAGACAGTGCCCTCAAGTGAAACGTGACGAGAACGGGTGGCCGCCAGTCCCGTGGGTCCTGTCCGCCGTGTCCATCGACTGAGTCATAGTTTGCGGTCGTGTTTCGTTTTGTTTTTAGTGCTTTTTTTTCGTGTGAAGTTAAGTGACGTGAGTGTGTGGAGACCAAAACAAAAACACGGTCAGTTCGTGTCGGTTTTGTTTGCGCCGAGTGCAATCAGCTGGTCGTCGAGGCTTGCCTCTGTGTTGTGCCGCCCTTGGGGAGTGTTTGGTGTTTTTTTCTTCGAACGGTTTATGAATAAATTGGCGCCAACGAGACGTGAAGGAACACTGTCGCCGGACGGGTGCGTTAACCAAGCCTTTTATTGATTCGTTGTCACTGCGGTTTGTTTGGATTTTTCAAGGACTCTTGCCTCAAGTTTGGAGGGCAGATCTCATGAAACGCTGATTTTCACCACCAAAACAGCACGTTTTGAAAGAACAATTTGCGAAAGTAAAGTTTGGTGGCTTTGCTTGCCAAGACGGATGTTTCGTTTCTCTCAACAAACATCTACGTAAGTTTCTTTACAACTCGATGTTAACACAGATATTACTCGCAGTTGCGAGCATTGTTCTGAAATTACTAACACAAAAATACAGTCCATCATAAACCATACTTGCCACAAAGACGACTTATCAAGCCTTCTAGCCTTCCAGTTATCGAAGTTCGTCTTATAGAAGTTTTTGTGGAATCCAATTCCAAGCTCGTTTTGAAAGTAATGGAAATAATCATTGTGAACAAAATTAGGAGTGGTTATTGAACTTAAACGTAAATCCTTGGAAAGTTTCGGTTTAGGAAAGACTGAAACTGACTGTGTTTTGTTGTACATTTCACCTCAGCTGGCAGTTATGCGAAGAACAAAGTAGAGCTTTGCTTTGTTTCACATCACCAGTGTTGAGCTTCAAGCAAGCTTCGAAATGACAGTTGACAGCGCAAAGTGTTAGCTGTTTTCATTTCTACAAAGGTATTCCTCTTTGTGTGGCGCTACAGTCCGGGGTGGACCTGGGCCTCAACCAACATGCCTCTCCAACTAGCGCGATCTCTGGCTAGCTGTCTCCAGTTTCGCACGCCAAGTTGGTTGAGGTCCAAGTTGGCGGCTCAGTTGACCAAAAAAAAACTCTCAGTTTGGAAGAACATCTCTTAATTAATAAAGGCGCCCATTCATATGAGGTCACCACGAATTGCGAAGTTCGCTCTCAACTCATTCATACATATGGAGTTTTTTTCATTCGCAGAGAACTACGGAGGTTGTGGATTGCGTTTGCTTCTTTGTGTATTACGAACTCAGCTTGACAGTTCACGAAGAAAATGATTGATTCGCAGAGAAAAACTTTTAAATCATTAACTAGGATACTCAAACCAACTTTTTTTGAGATTTTTGTCAATGAAGGAACTCGATAATTCAGTTCGAATCTTTTTGCATACCAAGAAGTATAACTTTGTGATCCTATCTGCTCGAAAAGTGTTGTTTTTAAAAGTTCCCGTTCGCAGTTCGCGGCTCATATGAAGGGTCATTATGGGAGAAGTTAGCTGAAAACTGCTCTAGCACCGAATTTTTCTAAGACGTCCGAAAATCCTTACGAGAAACTGCTGAAGAGCGAGCTAAGCCTTGAAATTCTACTCATTTTTATCAAAAAAAAGCATGTAGCATTATTTTGTGAATAGCACATCAAATGCTTGAGTTGAAAGACGATGCCCAGAAGCAACGATCTGTTGTTGGAAGGAATACAGTATGTACAATCATGAGTCACTGTTCACAAAGATAGCATCTGCGAACTTTGCAAGCTCTGACAGTTCTCTTGGATTAACGAATTTTAAAATCATGAAGCCACCTCCACAATTGGACAAGTCAACATCTTAGTCCATCACCCCTGTCGTGGAGTACGAGGTCTGTTCCCATACTTTCAGCACCAAATTGTGAAGACTGTAATATTTTAAGGAGTGGGAGTAAAAACCTCTCAGAGAGAAGATAAAAATATGAAGAAAGTGCGGGAACGCTATTAAACCAAATGTCTAACTTATGCAATTTTTAAGAGCTTGTTGCGTTCTTTTTGTTGTTTTGTACTGTTCTGTACTGATTATTTTGGGTACGGGAACAGACCTTTGGCGTATCTGATTCGATTCACGTTCACTTGCCATATCCATTGTGTCAAACGGCCGGCAGACTACCTTACCGATGAGTATATCAAACTCATAAAACTTACGCGTGATAAATAACAGCAATTAATGCTGGAAAAAAATTTATAATTTTAATTTAGCAACCCAAAAATGAAAGAAGGAAAATTAAATAGTACGGCATATACTATACTTCAATGCATTTGATAATGAGGACAAAGTAGGCACTAACAAAAAAAGGTAAACTCCATGATTTGGTGTGAGTTTCTTATAACCAAAAATTGCATTTGTTCTATTAAGAGTTAATTAACTTTTCATATTACATCATAGACCTACGGCAGCCTTTTCATATTGTGGAGGATTAATCCCAGCTCGAAATCATTTTCACTCTCTTCTTCACAACAAACAACCAGATACCCAATGAATTTGCTGCGTTTGAGAAATGTCAAAGCTTGTATGTGGAGTTTTAATTCGAACGGCTTCCACGATAGCGTCAACGCATTCATCTTACCGATAATTCACTTCGAACGTATTCAACGATTCAAAGTTATGCATTTTAGCGAAACGTTCTCCTCGGCGTGTTCTACGACAGGGGTGAATAATTCGCAAAGAGAATTAATGAAGCCAGCGTCTATGGATATCTTTCTCTCCAGATGACATCTAGTCATCTGAAATGACTTTTTCAGGTGTTTTTATTGAATCAATAATTTTTATAATTCTTTTAAATACAACGAATAAACCTTAACTATGTGGATAATTATTCATTTATTTTCGCAGAAATCTGACTGAAGTGACCCAAATTCTGTGGGACAGCGTCCAAAGACTGTTACTATCCAAGAGTCTTGCAAGAATAAAAATAAATTTAAATCTGATAAGGAAAACTCGGGGCTGCCTTGTGGTTGAAAAATTCCAAACCAAAATCTAATATATTTTGACGTGTAATGGCTCAGCAAACGTTGATGTGCTTCGTTATATGAATTTCTTTTAAATAATGTGAAAATAGGTCACTTCTGAAAAATCAGTGTGAGAGAGGCGCTTTAAAGTGACAATTCCCTTACAATTGTAAGGGACATTCTCACAGAAGTTTCCTCTCAACCTAAGTGAGAAATGAAAAGAGCTAAAAAATTAGGTTATCATTTCGTAATTCATTTAAAAAGTAACTGGAAAAATGCCATATTATATTTCAGACACAAAATTATTCCCTTGATCCATAGCAACAAGTTTTCCGGTGTTTACGATGCAGGGTGTAAATACATAAATCTACTTCTTAAAGGGTTGATTCAATTGGCAAACCGTTGGTAACACAAATAAGCACAAGACCCCGTGAAACTGCGATTTGGTACGAGTCATTGAAATAGTGTAATAGACAAATCTTCATCAAAAAGGAATAATTATATTGCAAAGTATTGTCAGAGCGAGAAATCGTAAATATTGCTTGAAAATGTGATACAGTCGAATCCGGTTAAAATCAAATCACGTCGGCAAAACAATCTGTTTGTGTTGCGTATTTTGCTATTCCTTGCTGGCATGGGTAAGCTAAAGTTGCATTTAGAAATGTTTTACCTTCCGTCACTACAAAATGTTTACCACAATGCTTGATGCTGCGACATTGTAGAAGTATAGTGTTTATAAATTCATCCATCGTCGTAAGACGGGCTAAGACTTCACATAGAGGAATCCTATAACCTGGATTAAAAACCTGGAAACTTGACTAGTTTATGACGAATTACGGAAGTTCTTACTCTTCAAATTCTGCGAGGACCTTTTCCAAGAATGCTTAAAAATGGCGTGCAGACGATAAAGAGGTTTCATTTGTTTTTTCATTCCACTTCCGAACATGCAATTACTGGTACAACACATCCACCTAGTACCAAATAAGATTAATTATTATATAACTGTCCTCCATTTGCCTTACGGCATACTTTAAAGTCGATCGGGCCGCTCATCAAATGCTCGACGCAGAACGGAAAAAATACTTGGGTGTCTCCATCACTAGTCTTCAAAGCGGAGTCTCATTGGAAGGTCCACGATTTGCTTTCCAATAGAATTGTGTTAAGAGGTGTGTGTCTATGTCCTTTAAAATATCCGATTGGTAAGCTATCCACGAGGCGTGTGTGCATCGTTTGATTTTGTGAGAATCAACAAGTAGAACACACATCAAAGCTTACACAATATAACCTGCGTGTGTTAGGAAACACAATTTCAAAATTCAAATCTGGTTTCTATGAACTGTACCAATTTTTGACACCTCGTTAGTCTGTTCCTTAGGCAGTGTGTCAATTGAAATCTATTGTTGGAAACATTAAAAACGTATTGTCGTAGTAAATTTAATGCAATCCATAAAAGGAACGAACTTAATACATCGGATTTACAACTGGGATACCGAAAAATGTTTTAAGAGCGTTATTCACAAGCATTTTTGAATTTGGATGGCGATAGAAACTAAGCTAAAGAGGTAACTGAATTCTGCTGACGACACATTTATTTCACTAGCCTCTCGTGAAGGAAATTTATAGCAGCAAAATAACTGGCCATAGACAGGAACAAATAGCAATGGGCCCGATGTATGAGGTGGATGCATAAGCATTAAGCAGCTCACAGCCAAGCTCCAGGAGCTTGTAGCGCGTCATGATCGATGTGTGTTGCCTGACGTTGTCCTGACATAAAATAATTCCTCTTTTGTGGGCCAAATCTGCTTCTGGACCATAGCTTCCTTCGGGCGATCCAATAGTTGGGAGTACAGGTCCGAATTAAGAGCTTAAAGGATTGGTACACAGTCAAAATCCTCTTACTCGTCCATTCTGCCTTGGCCTCTGTTTGCACCGATATTTGATTTGGCGATGTTCGTGTCGCTCAGATGTAATTCACAGATGGAAAATCGGTCAATTAGGTTTCCCATTGTCAATGAAGTTAACTCGTGTGTGTACTTACAATCGAGGTTCTTTTTGGATTCAGTTCCTAGGCAACAACAGTCGGACTAGGCACGATTTCCATGATTTTATGACATTTTGGGCGTTGTTCCTCCGGAGCGTAGTGCTTTTTTCTTTGACAAAAATTACCAGAACTGAATCAATGAAACCAACACTGTGCATGATTTACAGTTAAAGTATCAGAAATATACTATTTATTAAAAATCTCGTCAAATTTAAGATTATTTGGGAAAAAGGACATACTGTTGATATGCTGTTGAAATACATTTTGGAAACATGCGCAAACACTGCCAAGGCTACCAGCATCCAAACAAGTTCTTATGGACTATATCTACCTTCATATAAATGATGGTGTAAATGAAGGTGTCGATCTATCTGTCCATCCAACAAAGTGTTCAAATCAATCACATGACTTACGTTTTTAGGTGATTATTCATCATTGTTGGTAGTTCCTTTGGTGTCCAGAAGATAATTTCGAATTACTGCCACATAAACTGAGAACCGCTCAAAATGACGCATGGAAGGGACATTAAGTCCAATTTCAACCCTTTTTTTAGATTAAAGTTACTCCTTAAAAATTCTCAGTGACTCACGAAATGTGGAGCGATATGTTTGATAGTTGCAAACACCTGAGTGTTGCAGTTGAAACATTAATCGCCACAAAAAATAGGAATTCTTATTACATTTATCATAAACAGATGGGGTGATACTGCTAGTAGACATTTCGAATGATTTTTGATGATCTGTGTAGGCGCAGTCTATGATAATTTTTCTACTCTCCGGCGCAGAGACATGGACGCTATTGAAAGTGGATGAAGAGACTCGTGGTCGTTTTGAAAGAAAAGTTCTGCATGGGGTCTTTGGTCCTGTTTGCGTTGATGGCGTCTGGAGGAACATATTCGACTATGAACTGTGTAAGCTGTACAACGCCAGGCGCTAAGGGTCTTCACGCATGGCTAGGTCATGTAGAGCGGATGGACACCCCAGATCCGGCCAGAAAAGTCTTCGATGCTTAGTCATTGGGACAACGCAACAGATGACGTCCTCGAACGAGATGGCGTACACAAGTGGAGAAGGACCTCAACTAACTTGGTGTGCGCAGCTGGAGGCAGCTGGTGAAAGATCATGCTAGCTTGAGACGCATGTTGGTTGAGGCCTATGTCCACCGGACTGCAGCGGCAAACAAGGAAGTAGAATATATTTTCAACAGACTGGTGTGTTGATACATGCGATAGTTATTTGAAAGGTCTTTTCGTATAAAAAAATATATTTCGCATTGAATTTCATCCTACTGTGCTACCATAATGGATCATGATTTTATAGTTGAAAAATTAATGTACTTAACATGCTCCGATCCTCCAATTGAAGGACCAATGTAAAAAGATAAGAGAACTCCCATCAATGAAGGAGAGAATTGGAATATAAGAAAAAAGATCATTTATAAAAATAAGAAAGAATGTAGGAGAGAAATCAGAGCCATGGGGTATACCAGTGTTTATTTGATCGATACCATGGCGAGAGAATGGTGTTAAATCAGAATCAGTTCAGTTCAGGAATAAATCAGAGCAGCCCGGAAGCTATAGTCAAACATAGCATAAACCAAAATTTGCTCGAGATCAGAATAGGGATATGTAACTGCTATTTCAATTAGACTTGTTTTCTTCATTTGGTCTTCATCGATAGATCAAGTGTACCTGTGTTACTTTTATTAAGTGCTCTAAATTATTCAGCGAATGGTGTTCATAAGTGACCTTCCGAGTCTGTAAATGCCCTCATAATAACAATAATAACTGTTACCGTAGAGGGGGCCGAGTTAACCATCTCAGCAACTACTCGTGTTGTATGTGCTGACTGGAAGGGACCAACCGTTTTAATGGCGAAAGGCCAAGATTGAGACATTTTCTTTTAGGCAGGAATACTCTTTGACCATTGTAGGTGACTCGAAAGAGGTGGAGCAGTGAAAATAATTTTTTCGGAAATTGAATATAAAAATCGTACGTTGAAGGAGGACTGTAACTGCCTTTGCCATCTGGAGTCTCAGTGTACGATCTTGGATGATATTCGACAGAATAGTCCCCAATGAGCCTTGGACTTGGAAGCCAACATTGCTCTTTTATCTGGCCACTGCAACGATGGAAGCAATGATTCTTTACGGATTGGTAGTAGCGAACCATTACACTAAATCATATTCTAAGAGTAAATATCAGAAATTGTCATTGCATTCCATAATAAAGTGTCCAACATGCAAATTGTGTTTTATTTAAATTTAAAAGGAAAGGTGTCAGTGAATCGGCTGCGATTTAAGTTTTCAATGCCAATTGAATTGGATGTTTGTGGGGAATTGCATCGATACACAATCAGATGGATTTGCATAGAGAATCACTGATATCAACTAACTTATTTCAAGCCATTTACTTTCTCGTCTAGACTCACTTTAGACCCTCGGTTCACTCCACAGGCAAATTACTCTACTAAGCTCTGGCTGGCTTTTTTATGTTCAAGAAATCAGATCTCAGTAGCCAGCGCAGCCTTGAGACTTAAACACTCTGACTGTGGTTCGAACTTACCATCGGCTACTCAGCTACTACCATTCTTAACGAATATAACTTCTCTCGCTAAGGACACCAACCACCTACTACGCTTTGCCATCTTCTAGGAGAAATTCTCCACCAGGATTCCTTCCAGATCGGGTTAGATGCCTAATAATCACATCTTCACAGGGTGCAGGTGTTTACCCCAAAGGCCTTGAAATTGCTATATCCTTAAAGTTTCCTGCTCATTGTAACGTCTTTCAGGCAGATACCACTGCGATAAAAGAGGTGGATCAAGAACAATGTAAAATCAAAAAGGGGATCATCATTTGTTCGGGGATTCAGGCCCTCATCAAGTTCCCGGACAATGTCATGCGCAATTCAAAAACATTCCTTAATTGCAGGCTGTCTCTTAATGAGATGGCGGAGCATTCAAATGTACACCTCATGTTGGTGCCGGCACATTGTGACTTCTGGGCTATTGCCGACGAACTGGATAGGTGTGACAAAACCTCTTCCATTACAATCGGAGGAGTGCCACCGATCGCTACAGCCTATCATTTTGTTAAGATTCACATTCAATTAAAACCACTAACTTATGGAAGGCACCAGAAGCCTCAATACAAAGAACATTTGGCCTATCACTTAATGTAACACGGTTGCTCGGGCTGCTTAGACTCAGCTGAGGACCTTCATCGTTGTCGAACAATGCGAACAATGCGCCACTGGCGTTCATGCCCGCAGGACGGGTGTTCCATATAATGATGTATGTAGAATCTGCTCATCACCTAATAATCTCACTCATCACCTAATCTGCTTTTGAAGCGCTCTTGCTAGTCGTAGGTTCCTACACGTAGGGGCCTACTACTTCAATAACCTCAATGGGCTCTACCACTTAAGTAATCCCAACGAGCTAAACAACGTCAGAATAGGTTAGCTCATCGCTTCAGTGCAGGCATAAGACTGGTTCCACTGTTAGAAGAATCAATCCGCTTGGTATAACCAATTCGTTTCTTCTTCTTCTCCTTATGGTGCTACAGTCCGGGGTGAACCTGAGCCTCATCCAACAAGCCTCTCAGTTCCAATTTCGAACGCCAAGTTGCTTAAGGTCCTTCTCCCCTTGAGTGCTCCATCGGCTTTGTCGTCCTCCAGTTCGCGGTGTCCCATTAGATCGGAGTCGAAGACTCTTCGGCCTAGAGCAGTGAAGTCCATGCGCCTTAACCACCTCGAAGATGTAGCTGCCTATGGTGACGTTCTGACTGAGTCGTCGATGTTGTGTGTCCTTTCTTGATGACAGCTACTTCGTTTTGCCCACATTCACCGATAAACCCATTTTAGCCACTTCCGTGTCAATGTTAGCAAGCGCCTCATTGACGGCTCGCTGAGTTCTGCCAATCACGTCAATCACATCGGTGTATGCTAACAATTGTACCGACGTCTGGAAGATCGTGCCTCTTGTGTTGGCGTGTGAGTTTTGCACGATCTTCTCCAGGACGATGTTGACGAAGTCACATGGCAGCGGTTCGTCATGCCTAAATCCTTTTTTGACATTGAAGGTCTCGGTGAGTTCGTTACCGACCTTGATGGAGCAGCGAGAGTTCTCCATCGTCATCCTGTACAACCTGACGAGTTTGACAGGGAAGTCAAAACTAGACGTGGCGTTGTATAGCTCGTCTCTATGCCCGCTGTCATATGTGGCCTTAAAGTCATCAAATCAGTGGTGGGTGTCGATCTGCATTTTTTGGGTTTTTTCAAGGATCTGCCGTGATGTGAACATCAATGGGTTTAGTCCTGCCTAACCTTGACAGCTTCCTACAATCGGAAACTTTTACTTAATCAAACCCAGCTAGACTCCAGGCATCCTTGAGTGATCTGTGGACAGCTTAAAGGTCTGTCATCTACCCCCATATCATGCAATCTGCTGTTTCAAAGATGAGATTGACTGTGTCTATACCGTCATATGGCGCTGTTTGACATAAATCGACGCTTCTTTCTCTCCGACTTGAATTCCTTAAACCTCACACAGAGGACCTCGCTCATGCAAATCACCACAAATGCAGAGTCAGAGGCGTCTTGCCACGACAGACCAACCCACCGTAGCACATCGTCGTCGCGGGTGTACACCCTGGTGCCGGCTTTTGTAAAAATTTCAACCAGTTGACATGCACGTCAAGCTGAGGAAGAAAATGCCGATAGTCACCCGCCACGCCACCATCTCCATCTTGATTAGCGCGCTCCTTTGACGTCCCGGCACTCCGATTCGTTACTTCCCTGACCAGCGGCCTCCCAACTTCAGCCATCCACTTCAGAAATCCCATTAATCTTCCCCCAAGAACCCCCATCAGTCTAATGACTTCGACCTTTACGTAATGAATTTGTAACAAAAAAAAATAAAAAATAAAAAATAAAAAATAAATACTCGAGCAAATCCGTCGGAGGACGGGGCGTTCCGCAGGCAGGAAGGAGCCCGAAAACCTTTCAGAAACTTTGCAATCCCTAAAATCCTCAGCGCCGCCCCAAGCCACACGCATACACACCCACCCACGCTCGATGCCACAGGGGCGCAGAGGAAAACTAATAAAATCTTTAAGACCCCCATTCGGTGACCATTGTGCGAGGGCCGATCTTATCGACTTGGAAGATTATAAATTAGAAAGTTTCACCGGGTCTCCCCGGCAGCCCGGCAGCCCCGAGATACCGGGGATATAATGAAACAGATGTTTCTTTGTGCGGCCGGGCGTGTCCCGCGTCCCAGTTCCCACCCAACCGGCGGCGAATGACAAGAGATCATTCAACGGGAGCAGAGCCGGCTTAAGATGGGAAAGTTTTCTGTGTTCTCGGTGTTTTCTGTTCCCAGTGCTGCGTGCGCTCTCTGCTCCCTGCACACAATCTGATTTGAACTTCGGCTGAGGAAGCGCCGCTATCAAAGGTTGCCAGGGAAATGGTCCGTGGTGGTGCTGGGTGCGTTCCTCGGCGAGGTGATTCGAGAGCCTTTGTTCGCCCATGTGTCCCATGTCAGATTGCCATGGAAGCTCTTGAGGATTCCCCGTTATCTGTGCGAACTCCCCCGTGTCCCGGGGTACACCCTGTCGCCCCGGCAGATAGCACTGATGTTTTTCGCCTTTTTATTGTACTTTATGGGCGCTTCCCATGGCATTGCCTTAATCTCCACTGTCAGGTCTTTTGGAAATTTCAAATTTAATGCACGGCCAGAGTGCGGCTTCGGTGTGTTGGTGCCACAAAGCACAGAGTGCTTCAGCCCCCTGCCGTGCAGTGGGACGAGCGAACAAAGGGCTCTCCAGGCGATGCTGGTGTGTTGGTTGCAGTTCAAGCGCTGTGCCTTTTGATTCCTGCGCTTCTCATGGTCCTTTTGGAATGCAAAAATTATGGAAATAAACGCTTGTAATCACCATCCTTGTGTGAACACCCAGCAGCCGTGTGTGAGACGCAACGAGCTGGTGTTCTGTTGCTGCACCCTCAAAGCGCCTTCGAAGAGCACTCCAGAGCCCATCACCAATACCAAAATATTTAATGCATCTCCTCGGCCCATACCCGCCGCCGCACATCGAGACGACGACCGACGTGCAGATATGCAGCTGCGATCCCCAGTACTGGGCGAGCGAAAGAGAGAACGTCAAGATTCAAAAGTACCACCGCACGACGGGGTGCCCGGGAATTCAGTGAAATCCCGAGTCACTTCCATTGCCTCCTGCTTCTCAGAGCTGTGCAGTCGATGATGGGGTGGGGGGAGAGAGGAGGTTTTCCCTTCAAAGCACCCAATCGGTCGGCCATGACAACCGCCACCTACGCCACCACCTTCGCCGTCGCCGATGCAAATTCGCTTTCGTTCATCGCGGTCTCGCTAGACGCCCGGGCTAGCTGGGGCTGCTAGGGCTGCTGAGGCTGCTGGGCTGCAAAACGGTCGCCCGGTTACGAGTTAATGTGCACTGTGCACCACCTCGCATACTCCATTTGCCAGACTTTGCTTTATTAATGCCGAGAGAGGAGAGAAACAATCGCATCTCGATGTATTACATAGATACAGCCGCTGTCGGCCACCACCCACCACCCACTGGACCACCCCTGGGTGGGCTTAAAATAAATTTATGCTCTGCCATGCCATCGCGCCGGGGCGGGTGTGAGGCCGGTGGATAGGGCATAAATATGGATGCTGATGCCGTGTGGCAGTTGTGCCCGCCGTTGCTACAGCGACCGAAGGGTGATGATGATGACGAAGCCGGCTACCATAACAATGTACGTCGTACACGAGTGTTTCAGTTTCCATTTGCATCCGCATCGTTGCCAGGTAGGCGGAAATTGAAAAATGATGTAAATGATTGCCGGGAGATGATTAGGCCGGTACGTGTGCTGCTGGCGTTATTAAATCGGCGGTGACTCGGCAAGGAGTTTCACTTGAGGGTTGTGCGAGGGTTGCTCTGGGTTGTTTTGATCCCTGGTTGGGTTTTCCACAGGGGACGTCTGATTCTTGGCGGCAGTCGCCATGGTTCCAGATGACGCTAATTCCAACCAGCGAGCGGCGGCGGTGAAACCTTTAATAAAACCGCATGAAGTAGGGGTTTTTTTTCTTGGGATCAAATTTATTCGATCTAAACTCGATGACAGGAGTGATTGATGTTTATTCCGACACGTGCTTCTAAGCGGATTGCAACTGAACGGTGGACCAGGCGACGGTTTTTGATTCTTGTTAATGGCATGGGATGGCAGAATAAGAGCCGTGGCAATTATAACCACCTCATTACTCTTTCAAAACAACGAACAGTTATTAGTTATTCTATCTTATCAGAGAATACCTCTAAGTGCCATTTGTCTCTTGATCTAATGGCAGGACACTTACCTCATTCGGATGCAGCTACATTGTGCCATATCATCACTCTCTGGCTCAACTCGTAGATAGCTGCCACCTCCTGCTATGACCAAACACTTTCTAAAGATTGACAGAGTAAGGCTCCCTAATCGCAAATGGCCTGCAACTATCCGACAGAAGAAATAAAGTGAGAAACAGCAGGGATGTGATGCATACAACTGAATGTGTCTACCATATATGTCGAAGCTACATTCAAGCCATAGTCTATAGCACGGCGTTCGAATAATCCGGATGAATTTTTGATCATCATTGAGCTGGTCCAAAGTGAGTGGATTGTCAGAGAAACTAGGGAGGTGTCAAGTCGCATGATCCCGCGGATAACTGATAAACGCTCGCCGTTTGATGACCAATCGCCAAATGTCTTCGTCTCAACTTCGAGAGCGAGGCCGATTGGATGTCTTGTTAGAACCATAGCCCAGGTAGGCCGCTTTTGTCGAACTCTAGTCACAGAAGTTGGTTAACATCGCTCTATGACTACGAGCATTGCATGTGTAAAAATGTGGGAAATTTTTGATGAACTTAAGAAAACTTTAAAAAAATGTAATTATTAATTAATCCACTGCCTTCTACATTTTGTGCTTGAGCAATTTAGCACCTACCGAAGAAAATACAGTATGGGCTACCTAAAAGGACTGAATCATGCCTGAAGTCATTGCCGGTTAAATGCACAGTCTAATGCAGATGCAGGCCTAAATACTTGTCTTGACACTCGGAGGATGCCTATGCCGCTGATCGCTGCTTTGATCGACATTTCTGTACTTTTTTCGGTACTGCCTGCTGGCTGACTGGTTGCTCGATAAGACCTCCTTTCCCATGGTGCCTGCAAACGATGTAAGACCATCATTGAACAACCGACGTCATAATGAATTTCGTAGAGTACATTTTAATTTGCACACTTGGATTATGAAATGGCAAATCTTATAAAATGTCGAATGACAGAAATCATAACCTTGACAGCTGATGAAACATAACAAATGGAGGAAATGCTTACTTTCTCGTGACCCATTACTATGTTCCTCACAATTGAGAAAATCCGGGTTACACTCAAGCATAACAGGGCACCGCGCTTTCAACGCATACGCCACCACGATATTTCTCTCTCTTGATTCTATGGTAATTACATAATCATGGGAGAAGGGTGGACCACAGACCACAGTGCCCGCCGGGAGCCAGTAAGTTAGAAATAGAAACATTGTACGTCCAACTAGTTTTAAGCATTTTTGTCTAGTATATAAGATTTGCCATGAATTCCAAAATAAAAATGAAATTAAAATGAAAATGAGGGTGGGCACACACTTTATCTGCAACATTTTATGTTAGAGTAAGTGCGGCAAATATGGCCCAACCTTTTTTAAAATAAAAAAAATATAATTAAGTCAAATTTCTTTACGTTTTTCTTAAGCAGTCTTAAAAGTCGTTATATATATATATATATATATCAGTCTTTGAAAACTGTAATTAAAGAAACAAAAAAACAACAAAAAGTTATAAACAAAAACTTAAAGGAAATTATTCAGTTACAAATTTTGCGGCTAATATGACCCACTTGGTGTTAAATATGGCTCACCCTGGTTTTCAAGGGAGCTTTGTTGTTAATTCTCAATATGGCTTCCATTGTCCCTCCTTCCACCAAGTCTTCAAAGGTTTTAAACTTTGGTTAGACATTTTAGCCCTCGAAATAAAAGTAAAAAACAGTAAAGTTTCAACCAAAAATCAAAATGTGATGACTAAGAATTTAGTTTTAGAAAAGTGTAACAAATTTGTAAAAACACATTCAAGGAAACTTAAGAAAAAATAAAGCTAAATTTAAAAAAAAAAAACAAATTCTTCTTTTTCTTGTGGCGCTACAGTCCGGCGTTACAGTCTTGGGCCTCGGTCAACAATCCTCTCCAGCTGGCACTATCTTTAGCCAGCTGCCTCCAATTTCGCACTCCAAGTTGGTTGAGGTCCTTCTCCACTTGAGTGCGCCATCGGGTTCGTGGTCGTCCTCTATTGCGTTGTCCCACTGGTTCGGAGTCAAAGACTCTTCCGGCTGGAGCAGTGTTGTCCATGCGCTCAACATGGCCTAGCCATCTTAGGCGTTGAATCCGTAGACGCCTGACTAGACTCATGTCGCTGTACAATTCGTGGTTGAATCTTCTTCTCCAGGAACCTTCAACGCAAACAGGACCAAAGATTGAACGCAGAACTTTGCTCTCGAAGAGAGTCCAAGCTTCCACGCCATACAGCAGGACAGGGATGATCAAGGTCTTATATAATGTGAGCTTGGTCTTTCGGGAGAGGGAAAAAACCAAATACAACGCATAATTTTCTTTCTTTCTTTTTTAATTTCCCCACGAAAGATTGAGGCTAAACCATATTACTCGTGTTCGTAATGCATATTTTTTATTACGCTGTGGGTTTTGGTTTAAGAAATGCAGTAGTGGGCTATATTACCCACACATGGGACATTGGCCGCACTTACTCTAAAAATGTCTTAATATGTACATTAAACATTTCAATTTGTTATTGCTGTTGGACACCTCTTAAAATTGTCTACAGCAATCCGACCAAAATGGTTAACTGGAAACAGAGAATCACACTCACGATTGTACCTGTGGGCAAGAAGTCACAACAAAGCCCAACTCCAACACATAGGGTTTGCCAATATCGAGGGTCCTTGTGACCTCTTTTTTGTAATAAGCGTCTCCCTAAGACTACAATTAAACCCTTTAATGGCGCTTATACAAAAATGTGCATATCCTCCACATTCGCTGAAATAAATACTTCCATGACTCAGCCACAAAAATTTCGATGGACAGCCCTCTAACGACGACGCTTTATTCTCATGGACCTAGCATGGCAAAGACGGCCAAATGATCTTTTGTTTCTCGTTGCAACGCGATCAGCGAATAGAGTTTTTAATAAGTCGATTCTTGCACTTACTGCGCTGCTTGAGACACGTATCAAAAATGTAATAGACATTGGAAAGCGTTCATCGCTTACTATCGAGTGGCCTTACTTCTTGAGTAGTAGTTTGGTTTAATCGATGCCCAATTATTGACATCGTCCGGACAGTGCGTTGTTTCACTGACTCAGGAACAACCATCATCGATGAAAGGCACAAAGAATCAACGCTACTGTTTTGCCACCATTCCGCTCCATATGTGGCAAATGCTCGTTTTGTACAGCATGCGTTTGGTACTACGAGTCAGGAAGCTTCACACAACCGGATCAATTTCCAGGGATCGTGCATCTGTCATCAGGCCTCTCGAATGTTCGGATGACCTTGGTCATGCTCAGAACGTCGCTATCTGATAGTGGACCATCTCACATCCCTGTTGCTTTTTGGAGTTTACTGGCACATGTCATAGGCGTTTGTATTCAACCTACGCATATCGAAGAGGCGTTCCTCTATCTTGATACAATTGGCCTAATACAGAATGCACACGGATGTCCTGTAATCTTCCAAGTCGTACGCCGAACAGTGAATGACTCCAATATTGTAGCTCACAGTCATGAGGATCTCTTCCGGTTCAGTAGAACGATCTCTGCTCGAGACAGGAGTCTGCCAATGAACTGCAATTTTGCTAGTGGTTACACCAAAACCAGTCCTCGTCGCCGCTGGCTTTTCTAAATGACGCGGTAGTTGACCATAGTGGGCAAATTACATAGGTTTTTAAGATAGCTGTAAGGAAAACAGGAGCGCCCTGGTGAACTTGTCCGTACTGTTTTGAACGTAGTTAAGTTAGTTATTTAAATTTTTTACATTAGGATAAGTTAGTTGCAAGGTAACAAATCAAAATAGCTTAAGCCAAGTTTTTTTGTAGAATTTTCTTGGCCAAGAGAAATAAAAACAGGATAGTTTCTCATAACGACCTAAAAAAGTACCCCCATACACTGATGCACAAAAAGTATTCGGCATGTGGATATGCTCGGTTTAAGACGTTAAAAAAATCCACACGATAGTTTCTAAGGACTTTACAGCCAACGCAAGACCTGAATCCACATAACCAGGAAGTAAAGAGAACATACTCCGATTGGCTGCTGCCTTTTGGCGAACGTCCATCCGAGTTCCTTTTCGGTATTTGTCAAAAAGCCATCGAAAATTACCTTGTCAGATTCGGGTGCTGCAAGAACACCCGTTGAGGGCATTTGAATCTCTCGTTCTGTCCCGATCTTACGGACAAGATCCAAGCAATATATTGAAATAAAATGTTATCAAAATTGAAATCATAAATGCGCCTTGTTTTTATTTAATTTTATATGTGCCTATGTTTTAATTTAAACAGAATGCATAACCCAGAAGTTTTAGTTCCAAATTAAGTATTCTATATCCACAGATGCACCATGAAGTGATGTCCATTCCAACAAATAGACTTTAATTCGCAGTAAGACAGAGGAATTACCTCAGCTGTCACTTACACATTTTTAATTAAACGTCAACAATCGCAAACAACTCATCATCTCAACTTTATTTCCTTCCGACGACCTCAAGCGCACTCGTCGCATAAATCTACTAAATCCCAGTTGATAGCGCATTTTACGATTTTCGAAACGCAATCTTCAAAACTTCAGCTGTCAGCCAGCCGCACACTCCTGGCAATGCCCTCCGCAAGGGAAAAGGACTAAGAAATAAACAACTGCCACAAAGGCAAAACGTAAGCAATAAGAAAATGAAATTTTCGAAGAAAAAAAAAATTACAAACTTCAAACTGCTGCCCGAAAAATGGGAGAATGAGAGAACATAGAGACGTAGGGGAAAAAATAGTCAACGAAGACTTTTTGCTGCACACAAGCACACGTTGAGCTCGTGTTGAATGTCTCGTGCAAATGGCTGGTCGACAGGATTAGGAGACAAGAGCGAGAGAACAACGACACGAAATCCGGGCGAGCAAAGTACAGCGCTGCCATTGCTGTGAAAACTGGAAAAGATCAATACCGAGCCGGATGCTGCTGGAACTGCTCACCAACACACGCGCAGCATGCCGCTACACTACATTATGTGGCGTACGAAAAGCGAACGTGGTACATACATAAATGGGGATTTAACCCACCGCCGTCATGCACCTTACACCGTTCGGCCCAACCACCCACCCACCACCCACCGGGTTTGCAGGGGAACGGCTCACAGTTGGCATTGCCATGGTAACCATTTGATTTTCCCCCACACAGCGGCAGCAGCATCACCACCACCAGCAGCGGGCCGCCCCCGCACCGTGGCCCGTTTAATTCCGTTCCGTTCGGTTTATTTTTGCCGAAGTGAATTTTACTGCCTCGGAATGATCGAAATGAATGTCCTCTATGAGCACTACATTGAAGTGTACGTACCGGAGATTTGTAGTATAAATATTTTTGCAGCGCGCACATACCCCGCCGTCGACGTCATCTTGGCTGTCAGGTGGGGTGGGATGCGATGGGATGTGGTATATACTTTCGTTGGGATAATTGGGTTCCGTGGCCACCCGCCACACCATATTGCATGCCGTTCGGCCGACCTAAGCCATGTCACGGGGAATGTGGTGTGCGTTGCGCTGTGCTACGCGATGCGATGCCGGCGCGCTGCGATGCTGGAAATGAATTACCTACAAAAGAAGACATGGCGTGGCATATTTTTTGTCAGGTGCAGGACCCCGGAATCATCAAAAGAATTTAATAACGTTCGGTATTCGTCGCAGTCGTCCCTGTCTCTGTTGCCGTTGCCGTCACCCTCGTCGGTCGGCCGTCGTTGTCGCTGTCGTTTACACTGCCGTCGTTCTTCTATATTTTTCGCTTTCTCCCTGTTTATTACATTTTATCTCCTCATGGCACAGTTGACACCCCTCTTGTGCGGTTCTTGGCTCATTCAAGGCTCTGCGAGTGAAAAAAAAAGAAATGCCATGCCGTGGCGTGGGGTTTGCGGGCGCTGAATACACACAACTTACATGGCAGTTCTTCTTTTCGTCGGATCATCGTTGTCATTCTTGGCGGAATTTTTGCGTGTGTTTCGGTATTTTCTAATAAGGCACACAAGCCCTTGGCTCGACACCCCTCCCCCCAACGAAACGTCAGGAGTTGGCAATCAATATGCAGATCTAACACATAAAAGATAAAACCTGTTGAAATGGAACGGCGGCCGGGGGACGCGAGTGGATTAGAGGCGTACGGGCGGCGGAGATGCCAGGACGAACCATTGACAGCGCCCCACCTGGGGGAGAGATTACATTTACATTTTAATTTTGTGGGAATCCTCCTGCGGCTGGCGCTCCTCGTGCGGCGGTGAGCGGCCGCCCGACCTTTGATGTTGACGCCGTTAAAGAGTCTATTTAGCTTGAAGATGGAAGACGGAAAGCGGAAAGCAGACTCGGTGATGTAATGACTGCTGAAGTGACTGCAAGTGATGGCAATTCACTCTTTCAGCGGTTACTTTCGATTGACTTTGTATATTTTTTTTGTATTTTTTTGCTTTTTAGTCGCACTTCGCCTCTGTGATGGATTGATGCGTGCATGAGTAGGGGAGACGCAAAGGGTTTCGACGAGGCGAGGAGAGAGATAAGAGCTTGAGTGGTGCTTCCGAAAGGAGGAGGGCTCTCAACGGGTGGCTCAGGCGGTCAGTCACCTCTAGGCAGTTTCGAACGCATTTCTTTGATTTGCTAGTTGTGCCCATCTGAATCAGTTAGTTGAGATTTGCAGGGAGAATGCAGCAATGACTTTATAGAGCTCAGACATACCGCGTCCTGAATCCTTGAGCCACTATGCCGGCTGCTAATCAACCACCAGGCCAAGAATACGACACTTCCTCTGCTCGTTCAGAGAACCACAATCACCTGGAGGACAGTCCAACTGGATGAACTTAGCAATATCAGTACCAGCTAACTGAATCGCTTTTTAGCTTCTACCCAATAATTTAATATGTTGTGGGCTAAGTTTGGCAGGCTGTTATAGACACAAAGAGGAGATCATGACCACGTGGAAGATTAAGTACACTTAGAATGACAAAAGCCCTCGAGGAGTAACAAGGCGACATACTCTCAGAGGTTCTACGGTAACGACAAACATCTACGACATTACGACATGTCACATGCCGATCAGCCACCAAGAAGGTAGCTTGGTCGAGACCACGTTAAACTACCCACCAGGGTATCATGGCGAGTGTTAGAAAAAACTCACTAAAAACTCACCTAAGACACTGCAAAGAAGAACCAATGCAGTGCAAGAGGAGTACCGACGTAGCTCCTACTCAACGATATACAAGCTTGTCGTATGAACTTTGTTTTTGGCGGAAAAGATACCAAAAACGGCATTGATGAAGCCTACGCCACCATGCTGTCATTTTGTATGCAGTGTCCGTTATAGAGGGGTAATGCAAATAAGTTATTTATGAAACTTGGCCAACAAAATTCACTGGAACTAAACTTGTTTTAGTTTTTTCTTACTATCCATTAGAATTACTACGTCCACTCTAAAATTCATCAGTAATGCATAGACCCATGCACTTCAAACGAAACAGCGTAGCACTCAAAAATGTGCAAATCGGGGTGCATATGTAGCACTTTTCTCTATTTTTTATTAATTTTTGTTCCATGCTTTGATTTTTATCTACAATTACGTAGTATGTACAAAGTGGTCCCTTGCGAAAGAGTTGAAATACACGAATAGCTCTAACTTCATGCCGGTCCATTAAGTGGCCCTCACTGAGTAGTGTCCATAAGGAGAAGTTTGAACGATCCAGTCAGCACCCAGTCACAGGAGTGAAAAGAATAAACAATTTTCTGTCCAAAACGACGATGAGAACCTTTATGTGGTTATTGCACTAGAATGATTTTTATGTCCACATTCACATCCAATGAAACATTCTATGATTGTGGCAGTAGTAAGTAAGTCAGTAAGTGATTATGAGTGTAGTATGTTGTCCTATATTTTTAAAATTGTGACGATAATGCTGCATTGTTAATTCACCAATACGGGTTTCGGGTTCGGGTTTCTTTTAACTCTGCTAGCTGAATGCACATACGAAGATCTCTAATTGCCATTAATACGCCCTTCTTCAAATTTCTTCAAATACTATAGTATAATGGCGGGAGTACCACAAGGATCAGTCTTGGGACCCCTGATGCGGAATATAATGTATGACGGCGCTCTACAATTAACACCTCCCAAAGCGAACGAATCATCGGTATTGCCGACAACATTGCAATTATCACCGTGACAAAACATATAGAGGAAGTGGAGGTTGCCACAAATATCTCAAAGGTGAAAGATTGGCTTGAGAATGCCGGTCTGGAACTAGCTGCCCACAAAACCGAGCCTCTGCTCATAACTAGCCGAAAGAAAGTCGAATTCGCGATCTTCCAAAGGGAGGTTATGGGGGTCCTAGGGGTTATGCTGGATAATAAGCTCTCGTTTAGGGACCATATACAGTATGCCAGCGAGAAGGCATCACGCACACAAGCAGCTTCCTCGCGTATGCTAGAGCTCTTGGGTTGGACGACTAAAAGTGATGATGACGTCAGTCTATAGACTCTGCGCAATAAGGGCAAAGCCGCAAACGCAAACGAACTTCGGAACGGCAGCAGGCCAGCAGGCCTTATAAAGATGGAAGAACTGGCAGCTACAGTAACAATGTGTCAAAATAGATGGGACGTCTCCACAAAAGGAAGATGGACGCACAGGAAGGAAGACGGACGTCCCATATCAGTATCTTGAAGAAGATTCCACGTCCATTGGCGCAAATCATAAAAAAGCCGCGGATCTAATCGATTTCACTCTGTGCGTCAGTCGTTGTTTGTGGGCTATCGAAGAACAAATTTTCCAAACGACTTTTATACACAAATGTGCATCTCTTTTGCATCGTTGCCAGTTTTGCAGAAGTCGTTCTTGGAAAGAGGTATACCGAAGGTATTTCTTCAAGCGACCAGTGATAAGGCCGATTTTTGAAAGAGCGGGCGTATTTAAGTCTGATCAGAACTTGTGGCCGTTTGGCGTTGTGAGTAGGTCAAAGTTGTTTTTTGTTACATTAACCAAATTTGCAATCCGATAATTTTAAGCATGAGTCGATTTTTTTAGTAGCGAGTGTTAGATGAGCAAGTGCCCTTTCTAGGGAGTTCACCAGCTTTTCAGTTTTCAAAAATGTCAGAGTTCCGTGGCGCACTCTAGAGATGAGTACGATTAGAATGATTTCAGTCAACTCTTTGGGTTAAAAATGCAGAGATTTGATCTCAGTCCAGGTGGCAGAGCATATATGGTTTAATATGACAGTCAGATCCTTAGAGTAGACGTCAGAACTAGCAACTCGTCGTAATCTACCAGTAGTGTCTGGAGAGGATACTGTTTGAGAAGTTAGTTAGAGAGTCACTGTCCTTGGCTGAAGGAAGCCTAGATTCTTGAGTGGGCCCAAGATGGAGTGCTTCTTGAGGGACATGCAGGGCAGTCGTTTTACTTGCTTAGTGCTTTTATAATTAAAAGCTTTATCAATCGCTGTGTACTACACTGTGACCCCATTTATAAATTGACTACCCATTTACATCCGATACAACAGTAACGTACTAATACCTCGACTGACGACTGTTTGAGTCAACGAATATTTATGCATTATGCTCCTGAGTGTGAAGTCAATTTTATCATAGTCCATTATGTCCGCTACCTGCACATCGGCTATAAACTAGCATCCAGTCTTCTCTAGAAATATAACTCGAAGTCTGCATAAATGAAGACATACATTTTGACTCTTTGAACGAAAATATTACTTTATGGCAATATGGACCACAGAGTAGGTGAGAGAGTACTCTAAGTCTTCACCTTCGGCCGCTCCTGCTTGGGGTTTGTTGTTGGACTTTATTCAAGGCCCCAGAGCGCGCAGAGAATACTCTTTGTATTCGAGGGACGATGGATGATTTTGGATGGTTCGAACCAAACAGGGAAGGTCGTGCAAATTGTGGAGACTATAGTTTGGATTTCTAATGTAATAGGCTATAAGTTCCCCATACAGTCCTTAAAGATAGTAGCTCTCTGAAGTTCAGCCGGATTCAATGCCTGATGTTGCAAGCGCATACAGAGTCGATAGCCAACTGGACAACGTGCCGAATGTCCATCCATCGCAGCACAAGGTGGTGAATCACCTCAACCAACATGCACTGCACAAGGGGATACTATTTGGGTTTTTTCGGGTGCAAGAGGAACAGAGTAGAGGAAGCTCATACCCAAAAGGTCCGAAGTGCTGGATTTCCATCAAATGCCCTATTCGCATTTCACATCGTCCATTAATAAGGTTGCGAGTGCAAGATAAGCACGATATATCCCGAAGCCACTCGTTGCTCTTCCATCGTTTCTAACTCATCATCAGGTATACCCAAGCCCAAGCTGTAAAGCGATGATCGGTCTACCTTGTGGATGCGCATTTATGGCACGCTTCAGAAGTCACGAATGTCTCGTGACAAAGGCATCAAGAATAGACCTTTCGTTCAAAGAAGCAGCTTTTCCAGATTGAGTGCCTCATGTACTGCTGTGTAATTCTCACCTTATCAATACAAATGACTTCCATAACAGCAGGAAGAAATCCCATCTATGGCGGCCACCAAGGGTATTATCTTGCTTCGAAATTGCCCCTTAGTCCTCCACAGACAAATGACCCCAAGGATGGGCTTCGTCGCTAGAGGAATATGTTCAGGAGTTCTTTTGAAAGGCTTTAAGAAAGTTCCCTCATTCACGCCACTACTTTTTCACACGACAAGTGAAAACTGTGTCAGTTGCTGAAGGACCACACCCGAACTCGAATCCATCTCACAACACTCCTTCCACCCCCAAGTCACTATCCACGCCCCACCCACCCATCATCCACTCATTCGAGTAAATACCGGATAAAATTAAATTTTCGCCACCACAGCCCGGGCAGAAGTGCCGAGCCGTCGTCGTATCTCCCAAGAACAACACACAGTTTGCAATTATCGCTTTTAATCGCCTGATAATACCTTAATCCCGCCGGCCGTGCCCGGCCCGCCCCACCAGTCGCCATCCATCAACATGCTGCGATAAACCCCTTTGAAATCAATTAATTAAATCAAAAAGCCATCCCACAGATACGCATCCTTTTGTTAATGAATTTAACTCCGGCGACTGAGGACTGAAGACTGACGACTGACGACTGAAGACCGCCGCGACGAAAAGAGCCCCCGACTGGAGGCACTGCTCTCGAGCACCCAATCGGCGGCAGAGATGTCTTCCGACGTCGCTGTGCGTTGCGTTCGCCATAAATGCGATTTCCCAAGGATAGGGGATGGAAATTCAATTATCCTCAATTAAGCTGATGTGCTGGAGCGCAATCAAGTGTATTTGAAATCATAAATCAACCCCCTGCCGATTGGGCGAATAAAATAATCCGGAAGGGCGAAACCGAACCGAGCAGAAATCAATTCGAAGAAATTGCTTCGCGTTCCATCGCGAGCGGGAGGAGCTCGAGCTGCGGAGTGGCCCCCACCTGCTCCGCCATTCGGTGTGTAGTTCGAAATTCACGGGAATTATTTCTTTAGCACCTGGCTGCTGTGGCAACTGCGGCGGATGGGGGCTGACGGTGGCAACAATAGAACTGCTGCCGGTGCTGTTGGCTGTGCTCGTGCTCCTGCTGCTGGCGGTCGGTGGCGACGATGGCGGTGATGACGGTGATGGCGGTGATGGCGATGCTGGTGCTGCCGCTGCTGCTGGTGGTGGTGGTTTCTGACACTGTCGCTGATGGTGACAGCTAATCTTTAAGCAAATATTTCCGCAGTTGGAGGCGCTCTCGAGCGCGGGATGGAGTCGGCTTTGTGCGGCAAAACGCTGAAAACCACTTACAGATGACTTAATTTACCCTCGAGCAGCGTCAACTTCATGCTGGCGGGGGACCGAGGTTTATGGATTCCGAGGGCCCTTGCCGTCGAACACCTGTGAGGGTATTTTGCATTTTCGAGCGTCTTCCAGGGAGCCGCGCGGCGGTGACGCGTCGCTTAAGTTTGTTTGAAGGGGAGGACTTCGAAAGTAGTTTGGGCAAAAATTGCTTAAAGAAGTTTACGCGAGCCTAGGGGGAGATCTGAGGACAAGCCCTGTGTAGGACTGACTGAGGGCGTACTTGGGGGAATTAATAATTTTAAAGTTGGTCCTACTGCGCGCAGTGCTGGGGGAATGGCGATCAGGCGCTTACAGATCGATTTGTTTTGAGAAGATGTTGTGACAGAGTTAGGCCTCTGATTAAGTTTGTAATGGAATTAGGCAAATATTTCCCCGCCCTTCGATTGGAGTGAAGCAAGTGTCTCCTTCTTCCGTGGAATTGGGGCGTTTGTCAACCACTCACTTGGAGATACCGTACGAAGAGAATGTCGATTCCAATCAACTCTTCTTGGCCCAGAGGAGGTAAACAATGTGAGTGATACGCCGGAGCAGGTGTCGTCAAAAACGAAAGCTGGTGTATCAGGAGTTCAGCATACCTCTTCAGCTAGACACGGTAGACAACAAATTATCACTGCGACAAGGTACCCACGAAGCCCCGAACACTTCGGCTGGTGAAAGAAATCGTCAGGTGCGACTGTGGGACTGTGTGGACATCCAAGATGACTGTCGAGTCCACAAGCATCCTCGTTTGCAAGTTGAACTGAAATCAAAAGGTTGAATAGATTGATGTTGCTATGGGGAACAGGACTCCTAGGCTTGGGCCTTAAGCGGTGGAACAATTACGGTTGTGTGTCTGCAAGGTCACAACATAAAGGGTGAATCGTCGTGAGGTTTGATTTTAAATAAGTTTTTTTGACAGATCACACATGGCTCCTAACAAACCACCTTGTCATTTTTGGTCAGTATCGTTTGGCAAGTCATCCTGAAAAGACTCACAACAACATGGCGAGATTCAGCGTCTGTGCGATTCGACGAACTTACGGTGGACGTAATCGTCCTGCTGACACCACTATTGCCAATACTTACTTGTTGCTGCTTGCTGCTTTCAATCGCAGGCGGTCTTGAGCAGGCTGCTTCCCGTCATAAAAACCAAGCTGTCTTACATCCGCGATGACTTGGTCTCTGTAGCGGAGGTTCGGTCTTCCTCTCTTTCTCGAACCAGGTGGTTTGGATTCGAACACCCTCTTTGCAAGCGGAAGCGTTGGTGTCGACAGATGTTTGCCTTCCGAACTACCTCCACATCCTTGTACAGCTTGTAAATTTCGCAGTTGTGACTTATTAACCTTCCTCGCAGACGGGACCTAATGCCCGTTCTTTAGAGGCCGAACAATCAGCTCTGTATTTTTGCTTATTGTCTAGCTTCCATAAAGAAGGACTAGCAAAATAAGAGTCTTGTAGAGCATGATTTTGGTCCTTCGAGCCCAGTTGTTTCGACAGACCAAAGTCGGTTGCCAATGATAGTTCTACGTCGGATTTGTGAAGTTATCGTTCTCCCCGAGGTAGACAAACTCATGTACTACCTCAAAACTAAGCTATAATTGTTGATTGAAATATTTTGTCTAAGGTGGTGTGTGATGGAATGTTTCTCTGTCGACGGCACATATTTTGTTTTGTCCGACCTTAAGACCTGTTCGTTTCGCCTCTTCATCAGTTGTCATAAATGCTTCTACTAGGGCACGAAAGTTGGACTGATTTAGAGAAGATAGTGCCCTTCGTATATACAGCAGCCCGCCTCACTATCCTCTGTAGTACCAAATTGAAGAAATCACACGACAGTGCATGTCCTTGCCGAAATCCCGTGCAGGTCTTAAACGGCTTAGAGGTCCCCTCGCCGAACTGCACGGTGCGGTGTTAGCGTGGTGTGACACAACTGCATAAATTTTGCCGGAATCCCGAATTTGGCCATCGCTTCGAATAATTCCTTATGATCTCCTTCGTATGCTGCTTTAAAATCGATAAAAAGATGGTGCGGATCGATTTGAATCTCGCTGGTGTTCGCAAGGGTTTGACTTGTGTGAATATTTGGTTCATAGTCGATTTGCCGGTCCGGAAGCCGCACTGGTGCGTGCCAATAAGTGCGGTGCAAAACTTTAGACTGTCACACAGTTCCGTGGATAGGATCTTGTACACGATGTTGAGCAGGGATATACCTCTGTAGTTTCTGTAAGAGGTAGGATCGCCTTTTTGGTGAATGGGGCTTATAGAGCTAGCACTCCAGTCGTCCGGCATGCTTTCGTCTTCCCAAATTCGGTAAATGATTTGGTGCATGCCCAGTACCAGAACATTGCCACCAGCTTTGAAGAGCTCTGATGATAAGCCATCTGATGGCCAGGTGAGGTCTTCAGAAATAAGCCAGCTACGATTGACGCTTTGAAGGCTAACATTATTTCTTATATCCGCGAGATATAAGTAGCTACGCTCGAAAAAGTCACCTAAAAGTGGACCTTCTGAATGTACCACCTGAGACGTAGTCGTGGTTAACATTTGTATGTGAGTGATACTATAGCCCGGCCTAGCTTTGACACAACCACTCGTGTTGTGCGTGCTGTTGTAAAAAGAACTACAGTTTTATGCCGAGTCCGAACGGCCAAGTTTGAGAAGCTTGTTCTAGACAGGAATACTCTTTGAGCATTGGGAATGACTCTAGAGAGGTGGGCCGTGAACATTACTTTTGGTCGTACTAGGGATCAAATGTAAGACGCGTAGGTCCAGCTACGTTGGGTCGCTGCATATACCACGGGCCATCAGGGTTGTCAAATTTCAAAATGAGAAATCGCCAAATCAAAAATGAAAATCTCTAAAAATCGCCAAATTCTTAAAGTTTCCGACGTTATAATCGCCAAATTGACAAAAAGCGAAAAATGCTTATTGTGAAAAATAAATAGTCAAGACGCATTTGAAAAAAAAATGTAGGTCGAGATCACAGCTCTGGCAGTAAGACTTCGAATCAATCGCTCGTATTAGTTTCACCCTCTTGTGTAGAACCTCATTGGAGTAGAATTTTCTGTAGTGGGACTCTGGTGTTCTGTAAAGTTGAAGATAAGCACTCTCAAAAACTACGAATCTTGTCCTTCAAGCTTGCACACACGTTGAACCCCATGAGAGCGTGAGGGCCTCCATCCTCGCACCGAGTTGGCTGTTGTAAAGCAGTCTCTTTGTATAACTACTAGTCGTTAACAAAGGTAAAATCGCCTCATCTCACAACCCTGGCTACTACCATGCGGAATGTTACCGTCCCGAATTCGACAAATAATTTTTTGTCGTACATATACACTCAGTCGTGGTTTTATTCTTATTGCGATCGAATTTGACAGAAATGACAGCCAATTTCAAAGATGTGGCTTCAACAATATGGCCGCTGTCAGATGTCACAGTTCGGAAGTCCGAGTATAGTGTAAACACGACCGAATTATCTTATTGGAGCTAGGAGATAGTAACTAGGTAACTTTTCTACGTTGATTGATACTTTTTTCAATTAGGTTAGAAAATTTATTTAAATAGTAGGGGACTAAATGACGTTTCCTGCGATGGAAGAGAGCATTACAGTTGCAAAGAAAGCTTGCAATGGAGTCATTCTCTACCTCGCCTTTATAGCTTCTGCAAAAGTCATTGTAGGGAAGAACTAATCACGCGGCATGTCTACGTATGGCAGAATTCCCGGCTGTGACACCAATACTAGTTCTGATGTTGTTGGTTGTAGTCAATGTGATGAGGCTTGGCCATAGCTCTTTGGCAATGAGGCACAGGAACAGAAATAAGTGTTTTACGTGATCACCTGCCGTTAGGCTTATATCACGAAGACATTTAAATCTTTAGACCATATTACGACGCTGGACCAGACGCCTTCAGTAGGAATCTCGAGTTTCAAGTTTAAAAATAAGCTTATGGACCTATTTCTCCACCTTGGTATATGGCGTGGCCCACCTAACACCTCTGCTACTCTTTGGGTCGTAGCACCCGGAGTTGAATCAATATCTTTCACGTCGGAAAGTCGCAAATGCCCATCGCCTTAATAGACAAGATTAACTCTCCGACATGCAGGTATATCTCCACTTCTCCCCGCGGTTTTGGGTTTTAAACCACAGCCACCACGATGCTCCCACTTGGTGGCAAACCTCAAGCGATCAGGATGAAACCTCAAGAGAAGAGTGAAAGTCTCACGGTCGGAAGCCTGATCTCCCTTGGCACCAGACTATAGCCTCTGGTCAAGCTACCAGTAGGATGCCATAACATCGCGGGACTGGCCGCCATTGTTATAAAGCCAAGTCTTATTGTGCAGTATCTACAATAAGATAAGGCCCTTACCGTTTATTCCTTTTTGACAAGCAACGGAGTAGGTTATTTCCTTAACCATTAGCTTTTAGCTCAGGACTTTGGTCGCCTTTTACGACAGGCATGCCTTACCTCGGGTATATTCTACGACCCATACCCGAAAAGGGAGGGAGGTAATGAGGCACACTGGAATGTTGCAATGTCCCTGCACCCACATGATTAGGATACTGAAATACTTGGCCATCTCGTCCAAAGATAGGCGACAATTCTAGCCGCGGAGTGAATCGATTGAAAGCCAACGTCTTATGTCTTCTTTACCTCGGTTTTGTCTCAAAATAGATGATGCTCAAGTTTCCATAAATTTATCCGCAATGCTAGTCTCGCCGGAGTTAGTACTTAGTTCACCCTCAAGCTTGCTTTAGGACACTCTGTAAGCGCTCTTATCATAAGGAACCACATTCCGTAGACATTAAGGGGCAACGTGAATGGAACCTCCTCTCCATGCCTCTGATTCCCTCCCACATAATGCGATTCATCATCCCTTTTGGACGCTCAAATTTCAAAAAAGAGATAAATCTTTCTTTTCACGGGAATCGTTCAATCGAATTCAATTCGATGGAAAAATCCTACCGATTATCCTTCCCGCAATCATCATTACGCCCGCTCTTGAGGTGGGCTGTTGCTCATAGATACGGACCCGCTTCCGCTAGCTGCCATCAAGAACGGAAATTGTGGCCCATTGACGTGATCCCCCGCCGAAGGACGGACTTTTATTGACTCTCTTCTTTGATTGAAAAGTGCCTCGCCCACTCGCCTGCGGCCAAATGCCAGCACTTAAACGCCCCCAAAAGCCAAAGTTCAACACACCCGTTCCCGCCAGTCCACCGCAAGACGCTGGTGGACTCGGGAATTAATGAGATAGAGATAGGGTCTACCTTCGCATTACGTGTCCCATGACCTTTATTTCGGGACCGACTGCGCGTGGTAAAAATAACTCGACCTTGTCTGCCGTCGTACGGAAAATAAACGATTCTCACGCGCCGCACGCCACCTCAGACTCGCCGCTGCATCCTGCGAGCATTTATCACAAAAAAGCTACAACTCGTGATGTGAAATTCGCTCGCTTTTTGTTGGGTAATTAAAAAGAAAAACAGCAGAGAAGTGGAATGAAAGGAGGAACGACAAAAAAAAAAACAACACTTGATTGGCATTCGCAGGTCCTTGCTCCCTTCCATTCGTTCCACGCGAGCGGCCCGGAGACTGGCATGGAATTCTTTCATGTAACAGAACCTCGCAGTGACTGCTTCCGCCGCGCCGCACTGGCTGGGGTGTGACGATGCGGACGAGGATGTGGATGTGGAGCCTGTGTGCAAAACGCGCTTTCATTAATTCCCTGTAATTCGTTAGGTTCAGAGCATTCCCAAGGATTACCTCTCATAACACGGAGCATAATCCTGTAACTGGCAGCGGCAGCGACAAGGGCGGAGACACAAATATAAATCAGACTCAAGGAGGGAAGATTCCAATTTGAAAAACCAAACGCACAAGTAAACAGGATCACACGAAAAAAAAAGACGAGAAGAAAAACAGCAGAAGACACCTCGGAATGGAATGGAATCCTTCGCCGGAGTTCTAATTAGAAAGCAGGCAGGAATGAATAGAAAAGGGATGACGCAAAGAGCGGGAGGAGGTGGGAGAACAATTGAAACAAATTAATTTGACTACAGTCCTTTGAGTTTCGTTTTCGGCTGGCATCCTTTGAAGGCTACGCAAGGAATGAACACTTTCACGCTCTCGTACGTTCCGCGCGTCCTACAGCATGTCCCGCCGTAGTCTTTGGGTCAATTTCCCTCCAAGAGAAGGGATTTTAATTAAACTCGAGTCCTCTCCGCACTTTGTCCCCGAAAATATGTCAAACGGCGAACACGCATCGGAATATTATCTGCCTCGAGAATAAGTCATAAAAAAGGCAAATCCTTCGCTCCTCGTGCCCCATTATCCTTTTTTAATATTTACATCGGCAATTTTCATGTCAAGGGGCTTGCTGGCTTTTTTTCCTCGCTCGCTTCGGCTTCAGTTTCGATTTCGGTTTCGGTTTTGTTTTCGCCGTCCTTCTGCCATAATTCTTGGGAGGAACATGAAACTTTATCATCGGCGAGGACGATCCCCGGGGCAACCTTCATCGCCACCGCCACCACGAGGACCAGGACCACCCCATGATCAAGCCGAAGCCGGGTTTTCTTTTCGAATTTTTGCGAGTCTGTTTTTTTTTTTGAACAAATGCTTGAAGCACCACCACCCCGGCGAGTGTCCTTCCAGGTTCATGACGACGACGCGTCTGTCTGTGCTTCGCATCATCCCCTGTGCAATGGGCTAATTATATTCGGTCCATGTCTTCTGTGTACGCTTGGTTACCCTTTTGCCATTTTATTGCGTATCTCTCTCGCTCGCTCGCTCTGGGACGTGGATGTGTGTGCGGCCGGGACAGGACGAAACACGGTTTAGTGCTTCCATGATTTTTGACTAAAACCAGTCCGAGAGCACTCTGCTGGGTGCTATTCGTGCGATTTGATACGAGTTCCATTCTTCTCCCGTCGAAGGGGGTTGCTCGGTTGCTCGGTTGCTTGGTTGAGGTGGGTTGGCATGGTTGCCCCGGCCATTTGCTATACGAATCCTATCTGCGATGACTGATTGCCAGCCCGGCGGCGGGAAGGGGACGCGCGAGGCCTGCTTGCTGTTTCTTGTATCCTCTGTGTAACCTCTCGGGGGAATTTGAGTTTAAATTAAATCTTGATATGAGCGAGAGTGTGTGCGAGGCCGAAACGCATAGGGGTTTTGCATGCCGCGGGGTGTTGGATATTCGTTTAATAACCGATAGCTGTCCGTACACACACAGCATCCCTCCTGTGTCCTGCACATCCTAAATGCCGTCTGAGACCAGTCGGGGACAGCGACAACAACAAAACACAGCACCCTTCCATTAAGAGGATATGACCCGACCCCGAATGTACTCGTCGACTGCTTAAATGTCCTGTCGTACATTTTGTGTGAATATGGTCGTATTTTGTTTTTTGTTCCGAGCTCACCTCTCGGGGTGGAGGATGACTTTTAGGCTGAAAATCAGAGAGATGGTATCCTTTAATAAATTATCCCGGCGGGTATTACTGTGCCTGCAGGATGCGTGGACGATAAATTGAGAGCGCAGCGAGCTCGCATTCAAAGGGAGACTCTTTATATTAGTGTAATAATGATCTGAAGTGTCCTTAATTTTTGTGAAGGTCCTTTTGCATTCCATTTTATGTTGGGGTGCATCCTTTTTCGAAAGTCTCTTGTTGTTTTTTTTTCCAGGCTCTCCGCCTGGGTGAGGGGTTTGCATTGCTTGTCAGGATCGATGTGACTTGAATTGATAATGAAACAGAGCTGCGGACAGGATACGCACACACACACACTCACAGGGGGACAGTCGATGGATTGTTTTTGTTCTTCTTTCGTTCGCTTCGATTTGTTGTTGCTTAATTATAGATTCAAAATGGTGGAAATGTTAATTTTAATCCCTTTTCCGGTAAGCAATGTCCAAAAAGGACGAACCGTATGCAGATTAGTTCGGTATGGATTGTGTTTTTTTTTCTGCCTGTGGCTGGAGTGACGGGCTTGATGGGGTGAGGTGGGAGAAGGATGAGGCTGAGGATTTGTGAAAACATCGAGTTGGACGGACGGATGGATGGATGGATGGGTGAGCGAGAGTATCGTTTTATGAGGGTGTACGAAAAAAAAAAGTTGACGAACAAATAATAAACACAAAACGCATTATGGCAGACAGTATTTTTTTTACAATTTTTTGAGGTTATGTTTTAATTTCGTGTTCAGTCGAAGGGATTTAATTTAATGTGCGTGGTGAGCTATTCTCTCCGCTGGTGTGAGTGTGTGTCTGTGTATTCCATTGAAATGGATTAGGGCTGAAGATCTAATTAAATGCCACCGAAGCAAGCATCACGTGCCCTGGAAGGGGACTTTGAAAGTTTATGAAACCGCAGAAAATTGATTAGATTTGCATATTTCCAAGCCCCTTTACCTTCCTCTCTGCATGTGTCAATCACAGGGTAGCTCCAAGTTGAATTTACCTTGAAATTTCGGCAAATTTATGTTTTGTGTATTTCGGGTATCTGTCGAGGTTATGCCATATGTCCATGAAGCTTCGACAACCCACAAGGAGTCATGGGTGCACATTGACATGCTCCAATTTTACGCGTAAGCTTTGACTGCTGGTTTCGCCTCGGAAGTGAGCATACGGACGAGCAGAACACAATGACAACGAGAATGTCGTTAAAGATCTATAAACCTTAAAAATGAATGTCTCTGTCCCTAAAGTTGAGGACTGACCCTTGGCAGACTAACTCCTGTCTCGGGCAGAGATCGATTTACTGAAACGAAGGAGATCCTCGCTAGTATCATATTTAAAACGGCTAGATGACGCAGTTGGTTGAGTGCCTGCCTGGTTATTGGGGTCCCAGGTTCGAATCGCAGAAAGCAAAAGTTAGTATGCTTTTATCTGGTTTCTGGTCCAGTCACCATTAGGGTTTGGGATCAATTTAACGGCACTGGATATCACAATGGACCAACAATGGACTAAGTGTACTATCAAATTCTCTGGCAGTCCAATAATTTAACCTAACTTACTATCCATCAAGCGTATTGGAGTCGCTTCATCTTATCCATCTGGACTAACGTTGAATCATAGTGGACAAGTGTACGTGATAATGGGCCGTTTAAGAATTATGTACCACTCTGGAATATAACAGACCTTAACCTACATTTAAACATTCGTCAAAGCATCTCAAATACAGCTTTTGATCCAAGTGACAAGATATCTTTCACTTTTCACATATAACGGCCGTCCCTGAGGCTCAACTATGACGAAATTGTGAGAGTTTGTGCGTTACCTCAATGATGCCATATAAGGCGGGGTCCTGAAAGTGATGGGCTCACACTTGACTAAGTTGATAATCGACATCACTCACAGGAATTTATGGCAGAGCCTGTGAAACTAGTGAAGGGCTGACAGACTACTAGAATTCTTGCCGATTTTTGGAAATTGATGTTGAAGATCCTATTACCGAGGACAAGCTCGGTGATGATGACTAACAACCTAACCGCATTGCACACATCGACGCCATTTGATGTCCTTCAGTATGATATGCAGAGTTCAAGCTCAAGTGTAAGCCACGCATTCTGTGGATCAATAAATATAGCAGGACCTTCAAGACTGTCGCCTGCCACATAAAAATATTCTTCTTCTTTGTATGGCGCTACAGTGCGATGGGGAACTGGGCTTCAACTAACAAGACCCTCCAACTATTGCGATCTTTGGCTAGCTATCTCCAGTTTCGCATGCGAAGTTAGGGTGCTTTTAAACACGCTTATTTTGACGACAAACGTGTGTAAAAGCACCCATAGATGAGGTAATTTTCCATTTGGGTGTGCCGGCTTAGAAGCGGGCGTCCTCTCTTGCGTTGTTCCACAGGTTCGGAGTCGAAGACTCTTCATTGTCAAGCGTTTAAGCGTTGGATCCGTAGTTGTCTGGCTAGGCTCATTTTGCTCTACAGTTCCTACATGAGAATGTCCATGCCTCTGCGTCGCCTCTTTTAGCAGGACTATGATTACCTGTGTCTTTTATAAAGTCACCTTGGTCCTTCGAGAAAAAACAGCGACTGGCAAGAATTATAATGCGTTTGTTCTCGGTACTGATGTTATTCGCACGAGGTAGACGAAGTCCTTAACAACATCGAAGGATAAACCTGCCCATTGTGACGCTCTATACACAACGTCGATGTTATATTTCCGTTCTTGAGGACAGTGTTTTGCCCTCATTCACTGCCAAAGTAATTTTAGTAGCCGGCACGCACGTCCCACTCTAAATAAATAAAGAAATTGTCGCAGTCGTTTGTTCAATGTCGTGCTCATAAAGTGAATTGTTTTGTAAAGTGCCCGAAAATGATACTATTGGAATAATATAAAATCCGTGAATTTTTTGGTAAATAACTTTCTCTGATTCGAGAAGGAAAACAGAATGCAGATTGTAGCAATTTTTGTAAAAGGAAAATGGGAAAAGCACGTTACAGATTTAGCTGTTCAACATCGAATCACCGCATTTTAAAAAGAAAAACGTACTACGTTTCTTTAAGGCCATCTTACGCAGCTGTGAAGAGATAATAAACCACTTCTTAATGAAAGACGCGAATTAGAGAGCTTCTACAGCTTTGTTCGTAGCACACGTGTAGGCTCGCCGCGACCTTCTGCCGAAAGCGGTATTGGTGCCCTCTTCGCCTTTAAACAGTCTGCAGAAGTGGTCCTTCCAGATTCTTAGAATCGTCTGCGGCTCTACTATTACGGCTTGTCCCACTTAGTTCCGTCAGGCTTCTCTCCGATGTTTGTACCCTTTGGATGCTTGACGTAGCCACAGAGAAAGCAACTCATTACCATCAGGTAGCATGATAGACGTGAGATGACTCAGGAGTCGATTGGATTAGAAGCAGCAGTCAGGAGATCATTTACAAAAATGGGTAAGAGTGCGGAGACAGAACAGAGCCTTGGGGGACACCAGCATTTATTCTAGGCATATCAGACTTGAAACCATCCAAAACAAATTGGATTGATCGGTTCGAAAGGTAAATTCTAATCCATAGAAGCAGAGACTCATCAATAGCGTAAGCACGTATTTTCGACAAAAGGTTGGGATCAACCTCTGTCAAATGAATTAGAAATATAATGCGCAACTATATTGCTTTTGCCTGTTTTGTGCAAATTAGTTCCACTTTTCGGAACGACAAGATAAGAAATCACCAGTGGACCTATTGCTGCGGAAGCAGACGCTTCCATAACCTTAGAAAGAAGGGACGTAAGTGCGTGAAGAAGATTCGCCCATTTTAGGGACGGCCTGGACAAATGCTATTTACTCGGAAAGAGACCTGAAGAGTTGGATAGATGAAAAAGCATACGCAGTGGTTTTTCCAGCGAAGAAGAACACCTCTTTAGAAGTATTGGGGGAGTACCATCCGGGCCAGCGGATTTGTGCACGATCTTTAAGTACTCTTGCAACTGTACGAGTGCGCATAAAATGAATGATGAATTTGTCCCGTGGTGAAACTAACGCGGACAAATACAATCTGGCAGTGTTGAGCTGACTGCAAAATGCGCCACAAGCAGATTGGATTTGTTTAAAGAGCTGACAGCTTGAATGTCATTGTAAATGAGCTTGGGAATTGTGTAGTGTAGTCAAAATCGGTTATAACCTTCAAGGTACTGACGATTTTGGTCGTCATAAGCCATACAGCGTTGTAAGCGATGTCGTTGTAAGGGATTTTTACTGCCTAATCAAATGGCAACATTTTAAGAGAATTCTGACAGTTAGACGTCATGGATAACGTTGACAGCTGCTGAAAGCGTCCAATTGACGCAGCGTCTAAACAGCACAGAGATCGCGCTAACTACAATAGATACGATTGTTCAGATTGGGTGCCATGTTGCCTTCAGTCTGTAGCGTCCCAGAAAGGAGAGATTATGTTCATGAGGCAGTATTTCCAAGTCGTTCACGGAATTCTCATTTCAAGGGCAAATATGGTCCATCTGTGGAACTTCTCTCACCCGATTAGGCATTTGACAAAAGATGTTGCTACAGTATGTGAATGCTTAACCCCCAGGGAATCCTCAATAACCCACTTGTGCAGGTGTCCATAGATACTCACAATTTAACCGCCCAACTGCCAAAAATTCTCTTAACCGCATTTTTTCAAGGATCAAAAAACCCCAAATCCTTTGAATCCTCCTCCCCCCAAGTGGAATCGTTCAATTTTATAGCAAGTCCTTAATCATCACAAGCCCACTTGCAGACGTCCTCATTCGCATTCACGACGTAGTCTCCACTAGGGCAATCGCCGAGAAGGAAGTCCGAAGCTGGACAGTTCCATAAAACATTTTATTTGCTCTTTTAAAGGAGCAAACAGCAGGCGGGAAAAAAAACGGAATACAAAACAAAGCAAAACCCTCCCACAATAAATTCGTCTTCAACTTAAGCCATTTCAATCATCTTCGCATCCCCCGCTCGGCTGGCCGGTCCGGCCTCTTATCCAGTGTGTACACACGGTATCGTACCTGGCCACATAAAACCTTCCTTCGAAAATAGGATTTATTTATCTTCATCCCCCAGCCCCCACCGACCGCCCAGCGGGACCTGAAGCAGCGGCAAGGAATGAAAATAAAACTGTTTGTTCAAGGATAATGAATGTTTGATGAGCACAGTCCGTACCTATTTGGGATAACAAACGACTCGGTGAATCATTGAGGTCGAAAAAGGGTATGTGTACGTCGTTTTTCTACCTCGTGCCTCCCTCCGACCGGCCGACCGGATGTACTGAATAACGACCTAATTTTGACAAATTGATGACCCTAAGGAGGAGGCAGGAAAAAAAAACCCAAGCCAACAGGAGCCCCTAACGAATCTTTCATTTGGTGCTGCGCCCCGTCCACGTGGCGGGCAGGCTTTCGATTTGAAATTTACAAGCCACTGGGCCCACTCCGGCTCTCCCACAATTTGTCCGGCAATCGATCAATCTGCGCGCGGGCCGATAACGGATGTGTTTTTATAGTTTCGTCTATAAAGGGCCACGTCCATCAATGTGCCTTCGGGTGCAGCAGTGGCCGTAAAACTGCCCATAAACTGCCGGCAGAGGAAGGGCGGTATCAACCTGAGCCGGGGGGAGGACTTCGGCCAAGTCTCAAAGGCATTTGTTCAAAAAACTTCAAGCAGCCCAAGACAGGACGAGTTGAAAAGTTAACTACCTTTCGGGAGCCGGTTGCCATTGTCTGTGTCCCCTTGGCGGTCAGAACTTGACTGCATCTCCTCAAGGAGACAACAAGGACGACGCGGACTTGGACTGCTTGCCTTTTAAATTTGACTTGACTTGATTTAAGCTTTTTCGTCCTTGCTCTCCTTCAATTCGCAAATAAATAAACTGAGCATCCGTGGGGAGGAAAGAATTTACGACTCAATATCCTTGACGACGCTCGGCACAGCTTATTTTTACGCGGAATGATATCCACACACACACACAGACGTATGATTTTGGTAAATTAAAGTTTGATTGAGTGTTCATATTCCGGGGAATTTTTAATTAGCATTAATTAAATTTTTGCGCTCGTCCTTCTTTCAGGCAACTCGTGACGAGGGTCCGCACAAAAAAAAAAAATACCAAACAACACACACAAGGCGATAACTGTCGGAAACAGGATTCAGAAGCCGAACGCACCGAAAAAAAGCGCTGAATGAGATTGCATACAGACACACACTCGCACAGGGGGTTCGTGGTTGCAGAGAAGGACGAACAAAAAAAAAAAAGAACAAGGCGAGCAAATGGAACAGGGACTCCGAACAAGGCAGGACGACGACGACCGGTTTTTCCTTGTTGCCAATAAAACACTCATTTGGACATTTGGAAAAATTCACATCCTCCCCCCGTGGGGTGAGAGGGAGAGGAACGCTGGTTCATCGTCGCCGTATGGTGGATGTGTCGGATACGTGTACGTATGGTGGTGCACACTTGGCCGGGGGAAGCAACATCAGATGGCGAGGGCACTGGTCGAGCATGGAGCAAATGCGGTTATCTGTGACGTTGTGGATGGGGTGGCCGCGTGGGGGGTGGGATATTGCAACTGAAATACTAATGCCGCTTCAGAGGCTTAGCACTGGAGTTGTGTGATTTCCTAGTGTTGCCATTGCATTCGCGGTAGAATGGTCGATTTAAGATGTGGTGCGGGGTCAGGTGACTCTCTGAATTTCACCACTGCACGATGGGAGCCGTTAAGAGTCATCGAAGTAAGTGAGTGGCTCGAAAGTGGCGAATGCGGTGAATGGTCGTTCGGACGAGGAAGTGTTGAATGGTCTGCGTGATGGTGGCTCAGTTCGACGTGACAATTATTGGAAAAAATGTGAGAGGTCTCTTGATGCATGCTTACGCAGACACCTTCACCGCACGGACACCTCCCCCAAATGGACACATTTTTTTTCCCGACATCCGCGCAGCTGAGTCGAAATTTATTAAGATGGCCTATGAGACGATAATGATGACCGATTAAATTTACCGATGAGCCACAATTTCGTTATTTTTCAAGACACCAATTACCCGGTTTGCATCGTTCCGGTTTGCGTCGCAACCTTGCGGTCCCAATTAGTGACGCAAACCGGGGTGTTGGTGTATATTAAGAAGTGACCTCCTAAAATAGGCTTGGGATCAGACTGAGACTAGAGGTCAAAGTGAGTCTCTTTATTACAGCAACCCATAGATTGCATAGTAAATCGGATTTTTATCGCGTGGATATTCAGACGATTATGACCAGTGATCAATTGTCTTTAAGCGATTGTTGCCAGCGAAAAAAAATGGCCCCAAAATTTCATACAACCGCGTGAATGTGTAACATTACCCAAGACGGTAATGTTGTCAGGGATTATCAACTCGACAAGTTTGCGAAAAAATCTAGCAATCGTGTGAATTGTCAATTGGGAGCTTGAGACGCTTGTTCTGGGCAATCATACCTCCTGGGTTAGAAAGAGCCCTGAATTCTGAAAGTTGTTCGTGTCGGGAATAGGCTTGGACTCCACCCTGTACCCAATACTCTACGACTGGATCGCCACTTGGAAATTACTCCCCGTTGATCAAATGATCCTATTGCCTATCTGAATGACAATGCCAAATCATCACCCCTTTAATAAGTTGTTTCAGCTTATGCCGGAGCTGATAGTGCCCGTCACACTCACATGCAATTCTAAAATATACTTCAGCTCTATGCATTCCACATTGGATGCATTTAGTGGTAGACACTACAGATTTGTTAATATTTTCAAAGAAGCTAATTATTACATAATGCTTGTCTGCTATTGACCAAAAATTGATCCATACTAGCGATGAATTATCTAGTTATTCGATAGTTGCAAACTATTCATTTATTCGATAGTCGAAAATCATTCATTCATCCGATTGAATAAAAAAAATATTCAATTGTTTTTACTTGTATGGCTGCTTGGACTGAGACGACTGGTTTTTGTAGCTTCTCTGAGCGAGAATTTACAACATTTACAACATACACACATTGCCAAAATATTTGCATGACAGATTGTTCACGTATATGGTTTGGTTCGAGTCGATAGTTCGACTCAGTTGAGAAATGAGTTCGAATGGTTTTAAATAGTTGAATGAAAGGTTTTTTCATTCGTTTGGACTTTGGACTATCGAGTTCAATGAACGATTCGTTCACTTGTATGATGGAAAAAGGTTTTTTGGTGATTTTTTTATTTGTGATATTTATATACACAATCATTTTTATACCGAGGACTAGGTTTCCTTGAAAAAAAAAACGGACTGTACTGATCTTAGGTTTTTAACGACCCAGTATGTGAATGAATGAATGAATAAAACTGTTCGATAGTTGAAATCATTCAGTTACTAACTATCGATAGTGCAATTCATTCGATAGCTCCCATTACTAATCCACACACCACCTAGGAGAGCACTAATCAAGTAATCATGTTTAATTCCTTCTTAATTTTAGAATGGACAGCACGCTAGGTCCTGGATAATCGTGGTCAAAGAAATATAGATCGATATCCGACAACTATACATTGATTTCAAGTTCGCATGTGACACAGATGCGGTCCTGCCAAACTCATCGCTGTCCAGGATAATGATACATTCGTTCCTACTTCACGGTCATCGAAAATACGCAAAAAAAAACCATGGATGCCGTGCAGAATTCATAAAACGACACGTTTTAGAGAACATCATCAATGCCAAAATCGAAAAAAAATGGCTGCAATATCTTTTGTAATAACTACGGAGGTACATATATTCCTGCTTAACGTATCCTGTCCAGTGTACTATGGAAACGTCTACAGCGGTTTGAACTAACAAATCAAAGCAGCTTCGGCTTTAAACTGGCCAGTCGATCATTGACCAAATTTCCACTCCAAGGCAAATCCAAGTCATATACATGCGACCTTTTAATAGATTTTGAATTTTTCAGCGATCGGCCACAAAACCCCACATTTTGTAAAGGAGATTGCCTATTTCGGGCAAACGCAAAGTCTCAAACGCCATTTTTGTAAATATACGTAGAATCGTACTCCGCAACCAACGCTACTTCGGTCTATTGAAACAATTGGCCTTAAAACTCGAATGACCACGATCATTCCCAAACAAAATATTTTGTCAATCCTGTATCGAGCCAAAGGTTGGACGTTAATTCAAAACTGCAAAACCGATTCTTGGTGCCTTCGAAAGGAAAATTCTCCGTCAGATATATGGTTCCATCTGGGAGGAGGGTAAAAGGCGAACGAGGGACAAACGCGAACTCAAAGAGGTGTACCAAGAGGTAGGTGTAGTCCAAAAGGTAAAATTGCGTCGCCTGCTCTGAAGAGTCTCCATTGGAGACCAATGATCCAGCTAAGCGAGTCTTCCTCAAATACACATTGACTTCAAGTCCGCATGTAACACAGATAAGGTGAGGACGACTCTCCTGTATGGACGAAAGACAGGTTGGTCTCGATGTCTAGAAGCAACGTGCCCAGGACCGTCAGCGATGGACGGCAGCTATTGCTCAGACTGGGCATAATAAGTAGGATAGTTTAGGTTATTGGGCTGCCAGCACACTTAAGCCATTGTTGGCCTAGCCATTAATTTGATTCCAACGACAAATGGTGACTGGACCTGGATTCGAACCGGGGACCCCTATAACCAGGCACTCTACCAACTGCGCCATCCATCCGTTTTTTTTTTTTTTTTACAAGCGTGCTCAAGGGGTTATTAATACCCTTAATTGTCCGGGGTCAAGACACAGCACGGGCCGAAGGTGAGGAGAGAGGAGGTACCTGTACACATTGGTCTTAAACATGAGCGGATTGCAATCTATGGGGAATATTGAGCTGGGAAGAGCATTCCATATTCGTGTGGTGCGGCTAAAAAAAGGAGTCTCTAAATTTCACTGTGCGTCCGAAAGCAGGCTTAAGGGTAAACTGATGTGCATTCCTGGCGAGACGTGTATTGCGGGTGAATTCAAGGAGAGGAGGAATGCAGTTGGCTAGCTCACTTGAGCATCGTTTGTTAAAATAACGATAAAACACGGACAAAGACACGGTACGTCGGTGTTCAAGCGAGTCTATTGAACCCGCGATATCGTTGTCTCCTATAAGTTTTATCGCTCGCATTGGATTCTATCTAGAAGGTGCAGGGTGGTCTTGGGGGCACCAGATCAGATATGAGCGTTATGCTCAAGCGTAGGGCGAATATACGCCTTATAGATTAAAGCCAAAGTTGGCATGATAAGTAAGTAAGACCACGTTTTGGAAACAAAGTCTGCTTAACATTTTGTCGAAATCAGCATATATTTATTTTTAAAAGTCATTCTGTGTCAGTCTTATCCACCAAAATTGGGAACTTGTCACAGGGATGGGGAGAGGGGGTTGATTTACAGCAGCAAAATTGACTTGAAACTTGATGGCAGGGTCCCTCATCCGGCATCCACTGTGCCTCAACTAGAGTCTCACTATTCACGTCAGCGTCGTACACGCTATCTCTCTTTCATCTCGTCTCGATATTTGGTTTTAAACCCCATTTTCCAGGCTTCAACTAGGGAGCCAAGCTCAAACGATCTGCCTGATGCCGAAGCGGATCGGTGACATCAAAATATGTAGAGTCTGTGGTGAAGCTTTCGCAATCTATTACTGTTATTGCCAATATAATGCCAAAACATCCAGTCAATCAGTCTATAATGAAGGTTGGGCATTGCTCAACAAACCGTCGTAAGAATAAGGACTAGAATAGTTTTAGCTCAGGATTTTAGTTGCCTCTTACGATAGGCATGTCTTACCTCGGGTATATTGCAAACCTGTACCCGAAGCGCGTCTTTTCGACAAACAGTGTTGTCGTGCTTCTCGTCGGTTGTATTGTAGACCCAAGTGTGAGTATAAGAAGTTTCATCCTAATGAGGTTCTGCGCAACGATGCTGTGTACAAGAGCCACGGGTTGATAATTGTATTATTAAGCTTGTTACAAGGCACATTGCACGAGCTTTCATTTCTTTCAACAGTTTGTTCTTTGATGCCTACTGCGGCAACACTAGGTACTATGAGTGCGCCTTAACGGTCTTATTCGTCCCGAAGCATTGCCCCATCTAGACACTATTAAGATTCACCAATATTTCCTGTTGCAATGCGACTCGAATACGAAAGAGATGTCACTTGCAGCCGCGACGACTAAGGAGTTCCTCCGATGCAGTTGGCCAGTCACAGCCACCCTGCGGTACGCCTGGAGTCCGCCACAGTATTTGTATAAAACAAAAAATTCGTCTTTATTATCATTCTACTACAGATGAATATTGGGATGGGTTCGTCGAAATGTAAATTGCTTGCTGGTGGTCCGCAAGGCTCAAAGTAAGGAGAAAGAACTATGGAGTAGGCGATAGGGAGTATTCCAAAGAACGACACTTTTACTGGTTGTTGATCTTAAACCATTCTACGGCGTCACTGGCTTTTCAGAAAGTAACGAAGCGATAGTTCATCATGGTGCTCCAATGTTTGACAAGTAAGGCTGACCCCAAGCTTGTCCATGTTATAGGGAAGGGAGGTTACATTTTTCTTACGTTACGTAAAAAAGCTTGCTGTCAAAATTGGCGTGTGTAAAAGCAGACTAAGGAAGGAAACGACCTAAAAATGGAAACAGAAAAATAATAACTGCCCCACAGTGTCTCTCATTTTGTGATATAATCCTGTCAATTGTGAGACACCACTGCTCCGCTAAGTGTCCATGTTGAATTCCCAACACGAGGGGCAATTTTCATAAATTACTGCCTCATTTCTCCCCAGAGTCTGGCGACCCTCGCAGCGTCACCCGTGTTATTGCCTGTGAATTGACGTCGACGATCGTGTGATGCCATGGCACGTGGGGATTCGCACTGCAAGTGACAGATGTCAAAAGCACGAAAATCAACACTGGTCGCCGAATGGTGTGTACACTACTCCTCCAGACAGAGTGACAGGAAGTGTGACTCAAGCGATGGCCAAATATTGAGAATCCGACCGCCGAATGGGTGGTGCGTGCTTTGATTTTTCACTGCAATCCCCAGCTGTAATCTGCGAGTAAGAAGCATTTTTCGAAGAAGAAGCCACAAAAAATCAATCCGCTCCCCGTCCCACGGTGTACTAGATGCGAGCACTAGGAAACACTCACGCTCGCCCTCTCTGCCCACCGTTCCATTAGTGTGTCTGTATTTCTGTCCTCTGCATCTGCGACTGTTTTTCGGGAGTAATGGGGGTGGCAGTGAAAAATGGCCGTTGTACCCGGCCCGGGTCTGCTGCTGCTGCTGCTCCGGCAGGCAAGCCCCCCTGCCACCACCACCTCCAGCAACTGGACCTAATCTAAAAATCGATAACGAACAGAATACTCATCTCATTGTCGCTACCCATCTCTGTCGCTCTCCCTCGGCTGGGCGCACTCTATGGGGGTGGGGGTGGGTTTCATCCCTGTCGTTGCTGGTTGTTGTGTGCTGTTTTGTATTCGTTTGTTGGTTGATGATGTTGTTGCGTCGCTTCTTGTGCATAAAGGCCGCACTCATCCTCACACCCAGCCGCCGATGTCCATTGACTGACACAAGCTCTCCTGGGGGTTTTGCTTTCATTTTCACATGACATTGCCATCCCTTTTCAGCCGGTCCCACCGGGGGCCGCCATGCCACCACAAATGTCACGGTGGTGGCTTCTCTTTGAGCGGCGCATCGACTGGCAGGCCACGACGAAAATCCGCGATGGCCCCTGGCTCCATTGTTCGGCACGTTGCCAGCGCAGGGATGCGGGACGGCTCGGCATTGTTTTGGACTCCTGAATGGGAGCTGCACAATACTTTGCGATGAAATTGAATGTTTTAATGAAGCGATATCGATGCGACTGACTTTGAAGCGTCTCCGATGTCCTGCCCGCAGGATCCGATAGTTTGTACTGGCCGGTGAATGATTGCATTAAATTTCAGTTCTGTTTTTTTTTCCTGCCCCAAGTGAAGAGGGAAGACGGTGGCACCTTTTTTGACTTAATCCCCCTGCAAGGTAATGGAGTCGCTCTATCAGCGCCAGTCTGGCATTTTAATGAACCCCCATCCGCTCGGTTGCATGTGTGCGTCGATGCATTTCGAATTAAATGAAATCGTCTGCAACCATGCCAGTCGAGCAGTAATATTCGAAAATGTTGCCCGAGATTAGATTTGGGGAAGAAATGCGTTTTCTCCGGAGCGCAAAGGATTGGAAATTCATTTGGGGTTCTATCAGAATGCGCCTAATCCTGCTGATGGACATTTCTGGCCCTCGCCTGGGTGCAGTGCTCACTCCTGCTCTGCCACATGAGCACTTTTGATTGGAAACTGCCAACACTGCATGCGGGATGCAAACGCCTCGGGGTAAATGCTGTCCGCACGAGGGTGAGAGAGAGCGAGAGAGAGAGGGAGTCCTTTGAGGCATATTTTATTAACTGAACTGAGATGGAAAAATGTCTGCGAACGTAGGCACCTGGGCAAGGGCTTTGATTGGGCAGAGGAGCGCTCCAAAAGTGAATGCATGCAGTTTGGGGACTTGGATGGTAGATTGCAATCATTTCGAGACCCTTACACTTTATTACATTTTCTGTCTTGTCAGAGTGGATCACGGGACGTAGTTGTTCGAGTTTAATCCTGATGTACCGATGAGGACTTGAGTTCGGTTCGGTGCAGCAGGAGTCGGCGTGGTTGGTCACAAATTGAGAGAATTCATTGGAATCGTTCGAAAAGGGAGGATAACGAGAAATTTTTCTCGAAGGCACTCAATTGGGTGGGAATCGGGTCTGTGATGGATGGCATTGGTCGCAGACATTCCGCTCTTTTTTCATCGCATTTTCGTCTCTTTCAGGGACATTTTGGGCCGTAATACGCGCCTTTAGAGCAACCTGGGCCAACGCAACAGAGGACGTCCTTGAACAAGATGGCACACACAAGTGGAGAATGGCCTGAACCAACTTGGTGTGCCCAACTGGACGCTGCTGGCGAAAGATCGTGCTGGCTAGAGAGAATTGTTGCTTGAGGCAGGTCCACCCCGGACTGTGGCGCCAAGCGAAGAAGACGAACGAACAAGTTTGCTAACAAGATAAGCCATAAGATAAGAGCAGAACACTAAGAAACCCGTCAAAAGTTCGATCATGTACGTGTATTCATATACCAAAACAATGTAGTCTAATTGTGTGTTGGTTTCCTGGACAGACAGATATTCCAGGCAATTTTGAGGCAGACAAGCTAACCAGAAACGGAACAAAAATCATGGCAATAGCAACTAAAAAACCAAGATCTATGATCGGCAGTACTCGTGAAAGATGGAACAACCTTACCACATGCCTAGATGCGAAGCAAGTATGCCAAAAATGGACTTACAAAGAAGCACAGTCATCAGAAAAATTTGAGTAACTTATTACGAGTCCTAAAACGGCTGGATGACGCAAGTGGTTGAGTGCCTGCCTTTGATACAGGGGTCCCCTCTTCGAATCGCAGTTATATTGCTTTAATCTAGTTTTCAAATCTTGTCCAGGCATCATATGCCATTGGTATCAAATTAATGCCACTGGACCAACAATGGTCTAAGTGTGATGGCAAGTTCGCTGGCAGCCCAATTACCTAACGTAACCTAGTACGTGTCCTTACAGGACATTGCGCTTTGCGTAGACTCACCGCACATTTAGGATATTCATCCAAAGACTTCTGCATGCCGATGCATGCATGAAGAAGAAGAAGAAATCCCTCACACCTATTCTGCAATTGCCCTGAAAAATTGGCCTTCTTTGGGGAAAAAAATCCTGAGAGAACAAATGCCACTTAAACGAATCAACGGACTAATCCCAAAAGGATATCAAATCAATCTGGACGTCACTCAAAAAAAGTAGTTCCATGACTAACGGGCGGTGATCGTCTCAGTGGCAACAGAATAGAATCTTGGGTCTAAGTGAATCCGTCGCCCATAATGGTAGACACCCTGCCTAACGTGTGTACAGATAGGTCTAAGACCCTAAAAGTTACACCGACAGGTGTCTTCTCCGAATTTTTCAACATGCAAGAATCTGACGGAATTCCTGATTATGACAGTCTTTTTCGAGCAAAAGTTCTGGCAGTCGAAGAAATGGCCAGTATGGTGTTAGTTCTCGAAATGCCACCGGATGAGATCACTATTATTAACAGTCAACTGGCCATGAAAGCAATTGGGAGTAGAAATGAAGACCTTGCTGGTCACATTGCATTTGCCGAGTAGATCTTAAGGTTCTCAGCATGCAGCAACTCAAACACTCTAGGCAATGAGGCGGCATGATGCATTTTTTAGGAAAGGGTCCGAATCGACCCAGGCAATCCCATCACCATCACCCATCACCCATCACCACCATTAGTAAGAAACACATCTTCCATGGACTTGCAGTGCTCTCTCTGCCTGTAGGAAATGTCATTTAGACCCTTACTACTTTAATAACTTGGCGGAACTTAATAATAATATAATATCGGTGGCGCTACAGCCCGTAGAGGGCCAGGGCCTAGCTTCTCAGCAACCACTCGTGTTGTGCGTGCTATTGTTCTCACACGAGTGGAAGGGACCTACAGTTTATTGCCGACTCCGAACGGCCAAGTTTGAGGAGCTTTTTCTAGACAGGAAATACTCTCTGAGCATTGTCAGTGACTCGAAAGAGGTGGGGTCGTGAAAATTGTTTTCGTCGCACAGAGCAGGAATCGAACCTACGACGTCGAGGTTGGGGTCGACGCACATACCCACAACGCCACGGGCCACACGGAACTTAATGGTACCACCAAAACCTCCAATTGGCTTATGGCTTAGACTTTTGGATCAGTGTGCCTACACAACGGATCTACTCCGGCATAAGAGTGACTATTACCAAACTTCACCATCACCACCATCAAGAAAACAGGATCATTAAGCAAGCTAATAAAAGGTGGATCTCTCCAAATGCCTATGAGACCACTCGTATGCCTTGGCTCAGAATCAGTAGTACAAAAGGCGACAAACCTCTTCCACTGCCCCATGCTTTGTCAGTTGCGCCACAGAACACTGGACCTGTAGGTACTAACTAAGATCCTCCTGGTCTCTATTTTTCATTCAATTTCATCAAGACTTCAGGATGGTTGGGCAGATTGCAGACATAATGGGTGCGACTATGGGCATCACAATGTGTCCATGAGGACGTCAGTTGGTCGTGCGAACCGGTCGTACTACGCGGTAGTACAAGGTGAACGTACATATTAATACAAGAATACTGCGTCTAAACATTCTGTATGGCAGCGATATCTGCAGAGACGAGAAATGCCCATTTCTATCCGAGACTGCTTTGTGAGTGAAGGTTAGGTTGGAAGTGGCATTGGTACACTTAGACCAAAGAGTAGGCCCATTGCAGTGGCAAGTGAGTATCTCAATTCAGACAGAAGGCTGTCATAGTTATGACAGCCACCCAGTTTCTCCGACAAACTTCACTAGCGCATTGATTGGTACTTTATTGCTTTATTGAGATTGCTTAGATTATTGTAGAAATACGACCTTATAATGACTATCCTGATTGAGGCAAGTGCTGGACAGTTGCAGTGAAGGCGCTGAATCCTCCTCATCCTCATACAGGCACCTTCTACAGAAGTCGTTGAAGAAAATGCCTAAACTTTTAGCATGGAGAGGGAATAGACAGTGCCCGGTAAATATTGTCATTGCAGTGCGAATGTAAGATCTCAAGATCAATCTGTTAGATCTTTCTGGGCAAGGTAAGATCTGATTCAGATCAGATCAGGCAAGTGCTGCCTGTCAATCATCTGAATTTCTTTTGTAGACCATTATTGATATTTTGCGTGTAGGTGAACTGTTCTCTAATAAGGCCGAGTACCTAGACCTTATACTGGACAGCAAACTAAACTAGAAGTTCAACATAAAGGAAATAGTAAGAAAAGCCACTACGGCCTTATAAAGGGTGATTTTAAGCTATTATCTTTTTGGCAACACTGGTTTAAACAGCTGACTCACGTTTCGTGGTTCACTGTCAAACATCTTCAGTTTGGTCTATAATTTAACCACGAATCGTCTTACAAACGAACAACGCTTGCAAGTTATTGAATTTTATTATCAAAATGCGTGCTCTGTTAAGAAAGCTCATCGCGCGCTTCTTCCGAAAAATTATGTTCAACGACGAAGGTCATTTTTGGCTCAATGGGTACGTAAATAAGCAGAATTGTCGATTTTCGAGTGAATATCAGCCAGAAGCACTGCAAGAGCTACCAATGTATCCAGAAAAAGTCACAGTTTTGTGCGGTTTATGGGCTGGTGGCATCATTGGACCGTACTTCTTCAAATATGACGCGAATCGTGGTGAGCGCTACCGTGAGATGATATCCAACTTTTTTTTGCCCAAAATGCAAGAGCTTGATTTGCATGACATGTGGTTTCAACAAGACGGTGCCACATGCCACACAACACGCGCAACAATGGACTTATTGAGAGGCGAGTTCGGTAAACATTTTATTCCACGTTCGGGACCGGTCAATTGGCCGCCTAGATCGTGCAATTTAACGCCTTTGGACTATTTTTTGTTGGGCTATGTTAAAGCTCATGTCTATACAGACAAGGCCGCTTCAATTGACGCATTAGAAGACAACATTGATGCACTTATTCATGGGATACCGGCCGAAATGTTGGTAAGAGTATGCCAAAATTGGACTAAGCGGATGGACCATTTGAGACGCAGTCAAGGTCAACATTTGCATGAAATAATCTTCAAACATTAAATTATATGGACCGTACTATCGATTCAAATAAAGATTTCATGCATTTTTCTGAATTTTATGTGTTTTTTTTTGGAAAACTTTCCTATAGCTTTTAAAAAATCACCCTTTACATGAGCAAGGAAGCAGATATAATTGGGGACTTCAACCTCATATGACACACTAGCGTCGTCCATATTAAACGTCGGCACTGACCTCAATAAAATAAGAAATTTACAGAGACAAGCCTGCATCCGCATAAGTACAACTCTCAAAACCCTTCTGAACCTCGCCCCGTTGTATATCCTTGGTAGACAAACAACAACCAACTGTGATATTCGCATAAAGTCTTGCTCTGAATGGAGCGATTACATCTATGGACACGCCAAGATCCTTCACGAGCATAACCTCGCTTCACCCCGATACTTTCCAGAAAGCAGCTTCAAGCCTCTGATTCCAGAGAGAGACCTGTGGTACGTCTTCTTCTTCTTCTTCTTCTTGTGGCGCTACAGTCCGGGGTGAACCTGGGCCTCGGTCAACAATCCTCTCCAGCTGGCACGATCTTTAGCCAGCTGCCTCCAATTTCGCACTCCAAGTTGGTTGAGGTTCTTCTTCACTAGAGTGCGCCATCGGGTTCGTGGTCGTCCTCTATTGCGTTGTCCCACTGGTTCGGAGTCGAAGACTCTTCGGGCTGGAGCAGTGTTGTCCATGCGCTCTACATGGCTTAGCCATCTTAGGCGTTGAATAAGTAGACGCCTGACTAGACTCATGTCGCTGTACAGCCCGTACAGTTCGTGGTTGAATCTCCTTCTCCAAGAACCTTCAACGCAAACAGGACCAAAGATTGAACGCAGAACTTTTCTCTCGAAGAGACCAAGTGCGTCTTCATCCGCTCTTGAGATAGTCCAGGCTTCCGCGCCATACAGCAGGACAGGGATGATCAAGGTCTTATACAAGGTGAGCTTGGTCTTTCGAGAGAGGGCTCGACTACTCAATTGCCTCTTGAGCCCAAAGAAACAGCGGTTGGCAAGAGTTATTCTGCGTTTAATCTCAGTACTGATGTTGTTCGCACTATTTACTTGGGAGCCAAGGTAGACGAAGTCCTTCACTACCTCGAAGTTGTAGCTGCCTATGGTGACGTTCTGACCGAGTCGTCGATGTTGTGTGTCCTTTCGTGATGACAGCATATACTTTGTTTTGCCCTCATTCACCGCTAAACCCATTTTTGCCGCCTCCGTCTCAATACAAGCAAACGCTTCATTGACGGCTCGCTGAGTTCGGCCAATCACGTCAATATCGTCCGCGTATGCTAGCAGTTGAACGGACTTCTGGAAGATCGTGCCTCTAGTGTTGGCGTGTGAGTTTCGCACGATCTTCTCCAACACGATGTTGAAGAAGTCACAAGACAGCGCGTCACCTTGCCTAAAACCTTTTTTGACATTGAAGGTCTCGGTGAGTTCGTTACCGACCTTGATGGAGCAGCGAGAGTTCTCCATCGTCATCCTGCACAATCTGACGAGTTTGGCAGGGATGTCAAAACTGTGGTACGTCGGCCCCCTTTTTTTGGTAAAGCCATACACTTCTACACAGACGGATTCAATGGCATAATCGGTGTTTTCTCGGAGTGCCTAAACTTCAAACATATTTTTCGTCTCTATCACTGCAGCGTCTTCCAAGCGGAAGTAATGCCGATTAGCGATGCCCTATACTAGCTAAGATGGAACGTGATATCTGCCCGAAATATCTGTACATTTACGGATAGCTAGGCAGCAATTAAATCAATGGCATCGTTCACTTTAAACTCGAAAATAATAATCGACTGTCGCGCATCTCTTATCGAGAGTTCAAAATTCGCCTGTGCTGGGTGCCAGGCCATAGAGACATTCCAGGAAACTGTAGAACTGACGAACTCGCTAAATACGGCTCCAGACTGCCGATTGATGAAATCGCTTGAAACATAGAGACTCTTTGACTACCTTCAAGTTACAGCTCAATAACCTCCCCACACAGAAAATAAATGCAGGCACCACCTGTAAAACAACGAAACAAATCTAGCCTTGCCCCGATTCAAAAAGATCCAGTAGTCTGATCTCCCTTAGGCGGCCGAAAACCAACACTCCAGTCGACAAAACCGGCTGGCTATCATATTCACCCCTCTTTACTTGAATAACCCACGTTTCGTTGAGTTTCGTCCAATTTGGTGAGCGGGTGAATGTGTTCGTGTTGAATGGACATTCTCGGATCCACTTCCATGCCCGGCGTTGTGTGTAATAATTGGACTTGGAAGTTCTAATGCGATTGTTGATCAAGGCGTATAACTTCAAGCAACTGCAGTGGTGCAACTTCGTAAGTACATCGGCAGTAGATGCATCTAGTGGCATTTGGCACAGATCTCTTCAAACGCTTGATGACTATTTTCTTATTTTAGAGACACTATAAATTCTTGTTCTGCTTTAAGGTTGTCTATCTGTCGATCTTGTTCGGTGTTTAAAGACACTTTTTGTATGCGTTGAGTTGTTTCTAAAAATCCCCCTGTTTCTGCATCTTCTGGAGGCTGTACCGACAACTTTTTTTTAACAGAAAACTCAAGTGCAGGCTGGATTTAGCTTTAGTACCCAGTGGCAATTGTGCGTACATTGAATATTGAAGATGCCTTGACTACCTTTCGTTCGAATTTGACATAACCTTAAGTTTTTAAGGCGGGAGGGAGTATTTTCAAATACCAATCGGAATTCACGGCTTGTAGGTTTCCTTCGGATCATCATTCTGACCAGTAGCTGATTTAAGCGTCGCATGAAGTGTGGATGCAGGTTTTTGCTGAATTCTCTAGGCATTTCTATCACCGGCTTTGCTTTAGCATATTCAGGGTACACTTTCCTGGCATTTCAAATAAGTAGACCTTATTCATATAAGTATGCACTCAGAATTCTGTTGCCCAAGCTTCATCCCTGGCTTAACAAATTAGCTTCCATTACGTCTGTAGACCCAGTTTCCTGAAAGAGCTGACTTCATCTTAATTGATCGATCCTGTCTATCACCTTCAGTCACCAACCATCGTCAAAGTGTCTCTCGCTCTTAACAAATGTAAACTAAACACTCACTTCGGCTGAAGTTCCCCCTCTGGATCTGTCAAACCTCCCAAGATAACAGTTAAGACACTCTCCGTCGCCTCAGTCAAACTAATCACGTGTCGCGCATAACATTAATAACCCAACACTCTGCTGGAGCTCCTGACAAATCGCCACCGGGGTCGGACTGTCTCATCAAATGCGACAGCTCGCACGCACATTGACACTGTCGCAACGAGAGTGTAAGTGCCATCGTTTGCGAAAAAAATAAATCACTTTCACAAACTATTTTCGTCACCATCCTTGGAACGGTCGCCATTTGTCCGGCGAGAGTCTTGCGCGACTGATCAGGGGGGCAGCAGACCCAGTTGCAGGGGGACATGGCATTGATTCCATTTTGTTTTTCCCCGTGCAACAAACATCATTACTTTCCGTTATCCGCTTTGCACAAACCTGACAACTCGGTGATCGAATAAATCACACACTACGTCCTTGCTGTTGGCAAGTGTGTACGCTGCCCGGCCACCACACACGCACACGGGGGACCGGGCCTGTGTGCATCTGTTTTCATCAGGCACACACGTCAACGTCCCATAATTTAAGCCCCCCTCGCACGGCAGCGGCCCCCAGAGAACTGCCGCAGTAATTCACCGTCAATCATTCTGTCGTTTGCTGAATCCGGGCAATTTTTTCCCTCGTCGTCGCTGCCAGCTGCCGGGACCGGAGCCGGGGCGGCCACCATTTTGGTGAGTTTTTCCTTAGATCTGCGCGCAAAATGGATGCGGGGCAATCAACAGAAGACGAACGTGCATCTGGGACGCCACCACGAAAGACGTTTACATCTGCACCGACTGACAGATGAGTTTCGCAATGTCGCCTCGTGCCACGAGCCGGGGGCCCGCCAATTAAGTGAATAAAAGCCTCAAAGGCTCACTCGCGAGTGTAACTGTTTTAATTTCATCATTTGACAGCGCACTAAAACCGTTTAAAGCCGACTGACGTTTACTTTAATGCGCCGAGTTCGCTGACGGCGGCTGGGATGTGTGCAGAGGTGGCGGCAGGCTCGTGGAGTGGCTGCTTTTACGCGAAGCCCTTCACACGCTACCCCTTTCAGGGTGTTTTTTTGCTTGCCTCTGCCGTGAGATGTGAGTGGCACTGTGACGGCGGCGGCGATGATATTGAGCTTTTTATGCTCGTTTACACTCTAATGGCATTAAATTCGTTACACACTCCATGTACACGTTACGACGAGATAAAATGAAACACTGGGAGGCCTGGAGGCCGCCCCGGCATACCCTGCACCAGGGGGTACAGTGCGCTACAAAAGTAAAGCGCGACCTTTTCTCTTTGAACGTGGGATGGACTGTGGAGTGCGGCTGGCTGCGACTGTGAACAGGAGCGGCGGAGCGGGCACGGCACCAGTTTTTATCGCTCGACTAAATGGGAGTTTTATGTCTCCAAGGAAACAGATCCTTCAAAGCCCAAATGGAATTCCAGCTGTGGGTGCGAGATATTCGAGAGAGAGAGTTTTCAGCGTTATTTCGTTTTTTTTTCCTTCCTTTCAGTTGCCTTCCATTCGGTTCATTCGTTTTTGTGAATTTAATTGAAAAGAACGAGGAATGTCGGATTCGAGGAACTTCATCAAAGGATTTTCCTCGATACAGTAACGAGGATATCGAATTTTCATTCTCGGTCTCTCTGGCTGGCTGGCTGGTGATGGCGGTGGTACGGGTGGTCGTGGTGGCTGGTAGACGATTCTAATAAATCGAATTGCACAAAGGGGAACTGCGTTCCTTTACAGTTGAAGGGTAGCCATTTTTACTTTGTTCTCTCCGGATGGTGTGTGTGTGTGTGCGGGACTCGAAGTTCATTAGAGCTCTAGGAATTCATGGGGTTTTCCTTTGCGCTTTGTAGCATCTGTGTTGTCTGCGGTGGACTGGATCATAATTTGAAAAATGAACGGAAAATCTTTTGTCGGACGGTGCGGATATGGCCTGGGGTACGAAGTAATTATTTTTCCTTCATCCTTGTGGGGGGAGGAGTAGGGTTTCATCGAAATGGTACAATTAGAGAGAGGATTCACTGATCCCATTGATTTGCTATTCCAGACGTACTAAATTGTGAAGGTAATCTTTTTTGGATGAGTCTTTTTTACGGCTTCAGAGAGCTTGATTTGAAAAATATTTCATTTTCTGAAACTCAAGTCAATGTTGGCTCAAAGTAGGTATGTCTCCACTCTTTCGCAAGCTTACAAGCGTTAGTTCCAAAGATCAGACAAATGTTACTTACACTGCATTTCGAAATTCTTTGGGTAGCTAATGGGAGCATCAACACAGTATCTACTATCAAGTCGTATGTATCTAGTGTGAACACTCTTACTCGGTTGACCACATTTTTCCCTTGGTCGGAATACTGTCGAACACATACTTCATTGTTGCCTGACAATTCGACGAGTGCAATTCGAAATAAGTCCACTGATGAGTTTGGCACAGTATGCAGGATGACAATTGAGATTTCTTGCTACTCGATTAAAAAAAGGATTTAGACAAGGCGACCATCCATCCAATATACCCGATGATGGACAAGAATTCCGCTCTCCCGACAACTGAAAGCAAGAAGCAGCTGGTGATGATTTGGTAAGATGCATACACCAACACATCTGTACAATTTTGTCGATTGAAAGTATGCCCAACGGATGGAATCTCAGCATAGCATGTCCATTCCTAAAGAAAGGAGACACTCTACCACAAACTGTTATAGAGGGATAAGTCTCCTAACTATCTTATGAGAACTTTTCGGCACCCAGGCTCTTCGAAATTGCGAGGGTAATTTAGTTACGGACCCACAGGGAATAGTGGATGTGTTTACGCAACACTTCCAACAGCTGCTTAGCAGGCCTGACTAGGAGAGATAGGGAATCAGGAAATCCCAACTCCAGTCGACGAAGTAGTCCGCCGACCCAGCTTTGAAGAAGTCGGTATAGTCATTAAAAGGCTGAAGAACAACAAAGCCGCAGGCTCAGATGGCTTACCATCGGAGCTTTTCAAAGCTGGGGGCAATGTAACGGTAGGGAGCATGCACCAGATCATTTGCCGAATTTGGGAAGATGAAAGCTGCCCGACGACTGGAATATTAGAGCAAATATATGGTCCCGTCGGCGAGGAAGGCGAATGGAGGAAAAGACAGAACCGTGAACTCTACGAGCTGTACAAGGATGTGAATGTAGTGCGGAAGGCAAAAATCTGTCGCCTACACTGGCTCGGCCACATCGAGCGAATGGACAACAACGCTCCAGCTAAGAGGGTTTTCGAATCCGTGCCTCCTGGTTGGAGAAGGAGAACCTTCGGTACAGAGACGGCTTGTAAGACGGCTTGGCCTTGATGACTGGAAGCAGCCTGCCTAAGACCGTCACCGATGGAAGGTAGCAACTACTCAGGCTCAGACGGCAGAAAAGTTCGTCTGCTTTATAAGCAAGTCAGAACTTTTCTGCCGTTCTCTGTAAGCCCCTCAAGCCCAATGTTAACAGCCTGGTTGATTGATGCCAATGTCAGTGAGGGTTCAGAACAGCGAAATCCACATATCCATATTGACCAAATATTCACATTACAACAGATTTAAAGGCTAGTATGAAAGTATTTATAGAGACGAGCTATACAGCGCTTTGTCCCTGCAAAACTCGTCCGTCTTTGCAGAATGACGATGGTAAACGCCCGATGCTCCGTCAAGGTCGGTAAAGATTATACCGAGACCTTTGATGTCAGAAAAAGATTTAGGCAAGGCAACGCATGCGACTTTTTTAACATCATTCTCCTGAAGATCGTGCGGAACTCAATTGTCAACACCAGAAGTACGATCTTCCACAAATCTGTGCAACTACTCGCATATGCCGATGACATTGACATCATCGGAAGAACACAACGGGCTGTCAGTGTGGCGTTTGTATGCATTGAGAAGGAGGCGGCCAGCATGAGGCTTGCAGTTAATGAGGGTAAGACAAAGACAAGGGAAACGTCTTGGACAAAATGTCACTATAGGCAGGAAAAACTTCGAAGTAGAGAAAACCTTTGTCTACCTAGGCTCCGGAATTAAGGCAAGCAATGGAGGATCACGCTGGCCAGTGAATAATAAAGCCATCTCTCGAAGAACCAAGATATCACTATACAAGACCTTTATAGTCCAAGTCCTGCTGTATGGCGCAGAATCATGGACTCTAACTAAGGCGGACGAGGATATTCTTGGTCGCTTCGAGAGGAAAGTCCTTCGAATTATCTTCGGTCCCGAATGTACGGATGGTGTTTGGCGAAGGAGACTAAACGACGAACTGTACTGGGCTGTACAGCGACATCGACCTGGTCAAACGAGTTCGAATCTCTCGTCTCAGATGGCTAGGTCACGTCGAGCGAATGGACACCAATGCTCCGGTCCAGAAAGTCTTCGACTCCAACCCGAGGGACAACGTGGTAAAGGAAGGCCACACCTACAGTAGCGCACGCAACTAGAAGTGGACCTGAATAAGTTTAACGTGCGTGGCTAGAAGCAGCTAGCACAAGACCGGGCTAGATGGAGAGGCATGTTGGCTGTGGCCCAGGTCCACCTCGGCCTGTAGCGCCAGCCAGAGAAGAAGAGGACAAGGCGACGGACTGTCAAGTGATTTCATTGAATCTCGATACGGACAGTTGCTTTAAGTTTAGGTCCATAGTAAATATCGGGTACTGATATCTGATATCGCAAATTTCGAATTACAACGTTAGACTAGCCAATTTAGCCTCGAAGAAAACTGCTTTTACTGTTCATATAGAAGCCACGTAGCTCGTTGTTAGATGTTATTGCGAAATGCCGCTTGCTTAGTAGATTTAGCGCGTTAAAGTAGCGCTGTCCGGGGATTGTGGTTCTCAGGTTCCCTGTTGGCTCATCGGGATGGTTTCTCATGTCTATAAGCTGAATTTTGGACAGTCTCGTTAAGTACTGTTACAAGGGGATAGTAGGTGCTGGTTGCTGTGATACCGGCCAATGTAAGACCGATACGCAATCGCAGTATTTTACTTAGAACAATTGCAAGCCTCTCTATGGTGGTCATAGAAGTTGAAACCATATTGAAAAATCGTACGTTGAGATCGGTCGCATTAGATGCTTGTAGGGAAGAGGCTTTGTCTTCTGGTGTGATGGAAGTCTAGGTTGGCCTTCGTAGGGGTCAGTTTCGACTAGCTGCAAATTTGCCGTGAAATTATCGTCAACATACTTAGAGGGTTTGTTAATTGATGTTTCCGTACCGTTTGGCAACACTTTCTTAACGCTCCGACAATTGGCTGCTAACCTGCATCAACCTCCTGGTCTCTCCAAACTCATTAGTACCACATTTGGTGTAATACTGAAATTTCTTCCCTGTCGAAAATTCGACTATGTGTGGCGATTAGTGGACACTTCGAGCAGGCTTAGCGAGTCATCAACGAATAGACAGCAGTTCAGTGCCTCCAGTGCATGGAGGCGGCTGATTTTCCATTTCCAGAAGGACTGTAGTAGTAAATTGACGAATAACATTATTACCGAGAACAAGCGTAGAATAACTCTTAACAATTTCCTTTGGGCTCACGAGGCAGTTGAGTAACAGAGCCCTCTCTCGAAGAACCAAGTTGACTCTATACAAGACACTGATCATCCCTGCCCTGCTGTACGGCGCTGAGGCGTGGACAATCTCGAAAGCGGATGAAGAAGTCCTTGTTCTCTTTGAGAGAAAAGTTCTACGTGCGATCTTTGGTCCTTTTTGTGTTGACGGCTTCTGGAGGAGAGGATTCAACCACGAACTGTACGGGCTGTGCAGCGACATGAGCCAAGTCAGGCATCTAGGTATCCAACGTCTGAGTGGCTGTGCCATGTAGAGCGTATGTACAACTCAGCACCGGTCCGAAGAATCTTCGTATCCGAACCTGTGGGGCAACGCAGCAGAGGACGCCCGCGTTTAAGGTCGCGCACCCAAGTGGAGAAGGACCTCAACCCACTTGGTGTGCGAAACTGGAGACAGCTAGCCAGAGATCGCGTTAGTTGTAGAGGCTTGTTGGTTGAAGCCCAGGTCCACCCCGGACTGTAGCGCCAAACAAAGAAGGAAGACAATGGGGGGAAATTCCTAAAATCGGAATTTCCATTTTTCTCTCAACAATGTTTTTGTTAACATGATCGCATAGTACATAAGGTGTGCTGGTGTGTGTGGTTTGACCAGCTTAGTACAATCCATTTCCCTCAGCCTGTATTTTTGTTTACCTGTTTGACTTATTGAAAAATTGAGGCTACTGCATTTAACCTGACATCTTTCAAATAATTCGAATTAACGATTCTGTTTCACGATAAGAGAAATATATACCAATCGTTTTGGTAACAAATTGAATTATTAGCGACGCCAATTTAGAAAAAAAAACAAGATATTCTTGCTCCATTCATCTAACCGGTTTATGGTCTATTTGGAGTGGGATCTTTCTGCATATTTCTACAACAGAGCCGAACATATTTATCATTGTTCCCCTCAACATGGTTACGTCATAAATCGTTCTTGCTCTTGCTCTTTCTACGGCAATCAACAAAGCTAGCATTTCTTTGCATCGTTCCTGAGCAAAGATCACATTTTATTCAACAGAAAAAACTTCCAGTCGCAATCCCCAGCACTTCGCATGTGGCGAACATAATTTTTTCAAATCTTTTACGTGTTCGCCGGCTACCTTCATGTTTTGCAGACCATTTTAGGCAAGACATGCTGTATTTTATCGACCTCTCATGAACTGTCCGAAGGGCTGTAATTTTAACGACATGTGCTCCAATTTACCGGACTAATTTCTTGGCAACTCTGTTAATGTGACTCTCACACTTTCATCGAGAACCTCACTCTTCCCTTCACCGGTGGATTGTGCGTTTTGGAGCTTCCCTTTACCGCTTACACGTTCTTTACACATTTTTATGACCTTGTCAACCGCACCTTCCATCATCAAGTTGCCCTTTTGCCACTACACCACTTCTAACCGTTACGCTATCAACGATCCTGCGAAACCGTAATTGACGAAATAACCACATCCCCCCTTGAAGTGGCAATCAGATTATCATGCGTTATCAATTTGTTATCCAACAACGTGCAACAGGTTCGCTGGTCGGACGTCTACACGGAGTGTGGTTTTACGCGAATTTTCAACTGACCACCGGGCTATAAACGTAAACATTGCAAGACCCTCGTAAAATGGAATTTTTGAAGAGGGACCGCTCCAAATTAGCCGAATTACATCCTTTTTAGAGGCGGTAATGTGGTGGAGTACTTCACTTAGAGGCAGCAGGACGGGATTACAAGTGATAAGGAACTTGGGCTTGACGTGGCATTGTCAGGTTGGAAGGCTATAAAGGAAAAGGCTTGGACGTTGCGACTGACAGTCGTTGTCAGACGGATGAGTATCATGGAGTGCTTACTTCAGACCACGGGGATTTTCTTGGTCGAATTCCAGTGTAGAGTCCGTGAACCCAAATGCATTCACCATAATGGATTTTCTAATAAAGAAACGTAATGAATGATAAAAGTTCACTTTTTCTTTCTGGATCTTTCATCTTTCATTTTTTTTTGACATTGAACTGAACGCATTAGAGTTCAGTTTTAAAATGAGCTCTATTTTTTATACAATAGACAAAGGGAGGTACTTTACTTGTGAGTAAATTATCATCAGACGCTACATTCGACCGCAACACGTGTACTATCCAACACAATCTTTATAGAACATACACTGAAGCAGTCCTAAACATTCTAAGATTATTTGTTGGAAATAGAATACGCGGATATCTTTGCTCCGATAAAATCGAAACTTAAACATAAGCTGTACGCCATATTAATAAGGGCTGTGTAAAAAATCCTTAAGCAACTACAGACCGATATGAATCTTTTTAAGCATTAAAAAGTGCAACAAGTGAAGTGGTTTCAAGGCGACTGCAGAGCTCTGTGGAAAAGCATTCTCCGGCTTAAGATAGGTAGTATGGTTTTCAGAGGGAAAGGTTAAAAGGTTTTCCCAGGAAAGCTTACGGGTGAGTTCGCAAATACAATCAACAAAGGCCTGAATGGTGTTCATATATTGATCCATTAAAAGCTGCTAAAAGCGTGACTGGCTTCAAAATTATTTAAGCTAAGGATATTTCAGATTAAGACTGAAAAATAATTAGTCACTTACTAACTTTTCAAGCCATGGACCCATGAAGGGTCCGAGACTGAGATATCGCTGTCGGTCCTGGGCACCCTGCTTCCAGTCATCAAGACTGAGCTTTCTTGTCCGCGATGACTTGGTATTATACCGGTGGTTCGGTCTTCCTATCGTTCTTGAACCAGGAAGCTCGGATTCGAAGACACTCTTTGCTGCAGCGTTGATGTTCATGCGCTCGATATGGCCGATTTGCCCTTCGGACTACATCTACATCCTGGTACAGCTCGTAAAGTTTACCTTCCTCTCATATAGGACCATACTTCTGACGTAGAATTTTTCTTTCGAACCAAGAATCAGTCAAAATAACGTTGGCTAAAATAAAGTAATTACAGCGGTTGTGTTTACACAGGTGTACCACAGGGATTGAAAGTGGGACCAGTATTGTTCATTCTCTTCACTAACGAGCTGTGTCGCGTCTTCAAAAACAGCGTCGGATCGCATTGGATGATGATATAAATATAGTATTTAGTTTATCACAAGTGTCTGCATACAATGCAAGGTGAGCTGGATAAAGCTGTTGCATGAAGTAACTAAACTGATAACAGGCTCTTTGCAAACCCTTCACAACTCTTGTTGGTGAAAAGGACCAACTCTTTTTTTTGAGGGTTTGTCCCAAGACCCTCGCCTGAGGAGGCCGTTTATCGAGTATTCAACACTGCTTGCATGATTTTACTCTACTGCAAGGAACCCACAGACAATACTCAGTTTTTGGATGACCTGGCAACGTAGCAGGAGCTAACATTTTCAATGATAAGGCCAGACAAGATGACATTTAGCACTTCGGTGCCATTCGTCTATTCGTTGTTGTTCACCTTGGATTGCGGGATTTATTGAGTTATTTCCCTAAAGAGGAAAAGGCGATACGCTAAACTATCGAAATCACAGCTCTATCAAGCTGATGCCACACACCATGAAGATCAGCTAGTTTTAGATGGCAGGTACAAATAATACGGACGACCAGAGGGGGCTTGTCACAGGTAAATCAACAACAGATGCAATCCATAGTATAAGGATCATCATGGAAAAAAAAACATCGTGGTTCCTTAACGGATGTGCATATGGTGTTGATTGATTTTGAAAAAGCGTATGAATGACAACCAAGGGACATAATACAGTTACTCTGGCTTCTCCTCAGTGTCGAATAAATCTTTGGCCTTTTACTAAAGAGAGGGACCTAATAGGGGTGGCGTTAAGGAAAGGATGAGTTTATGTACGACAGAGCAAAGGCGAGAGCAAGATGTCCTGCCAGAGTCACCGAGGTGTTTCCAATCACAGTCGGTGTACACCAGGGAAGCGCCTTGAGTTCTTTGCTCTTTAGGAAAAGTGACGGACCCAAAATAATAATCATAAAAAAAACAGCCCGTAGGGAGCCAGGCCCTAGCTTCTCAGCAACCAATCCTGTTGCGCGTGCTACTGTTCTCTCACGAGTGGAAGGGACCTACAGTCGAATCCGAACGGCTTGTTAGAGAAGCTTTTTCTAGACAGTCATTGCATTGTCAATGACTCGAAATAGGTGAGGCCGTGAAAATTATTTTTGTAGCACAGAGCAGAAATCGAACCTACGACGTCGAGGTTGGGGTCGACGCACATACCCACAACGCCACGGGCCACCGGACGGACAGACCCAAAACCACACCACATATTCTTTGCTCACGATGGAGCCATCAGAAGTGATGATCAAACGTCCCTGCAGTGAGCACTTGTGTGTGGGTGGATGTTTTGGTGAGGATAGGTACCACATTTAGAAAGAATAAGACCGACAGCCTGCGTTGCCCTTTCTCCTATTTGAATGGAAAAGTGCTTCTTAATTGTGACATATTCAGATGTCTGGGATCTATGATCACTAGCGAAGAAAGCTGTGATGAAGACATCGGGAAAATCCTGCTATCTTCTGTGACCGAAATGCCAAAAAATGCCCCCCCGGCTCTAAGCCGCACTACGTCCGGCGTTCACACGCGGTTCACAATGTTGAACAGCGCACAAAAAGTATGAGTGCAAATCAACGGCAACTGGGATGAATATGCTTCGCAAAACAGCACAAAGCGCGATGGAATAAAAACTTTAAAGACCATCGCTAAGAAAGTTAAGACTGACACAGTTGGTATTGTCATGTTCAAAAGAGAGGTCCTTCGTACCCCGTTAAATGGCAAGATCACTTTCCAACGCAAGCACGAAAAAGAAGCAGGCCTAAACACTAAACACTCACGGATCTCACAAATGCAAACAAATCAGCATTTGATCGGGCTTAATGATGAAGTGGTCCGAGACTGGGAAACCTGCCGATATTTCTTGAAGTTGACTCGGCGAGATCCACAGGCGGACCATTAGGGATGCAGTAAAGTGGGAGAGTTTTTGATAGTCATCATTAAGATCATCACGTCGTCAAACCGAAAGAAAAAGAAGATTAAGTTGTTCCCCTCTGGAACCAAAAGGGGCGTGTAACAAAAGAGCCACGGACTTTGAAGATAAATCCTCCCTGATTCACTACGAATCGCACCCAAAAAGAGACACGTCTGCTTGCCCGACCAATTGTCACACACCGGGTCCCACTTTTCGTTGCCATCAAAGTCTCCTCAAAACCCGCTCATCAAATATGACATGAATATGACAGCAGTGTTGAGCTGCCAGTTCAGCTGTCACCTGCGAGCAGATATCTAATTGCTCAGTGCTGCCACACGACCTTTTCCCCTCGTAAACATAAACTTTTGATTTCGCGCATAAAGTATTGACGAGCCATAACCTCAGCCCCTTAAACCCCTCTGATTTGGATAAACACAAAAGATTGATGGCCGCTTCCGCTGGATGTGCCCGCAGTTTCGCACGCCGCCACAGTGTCATGAAGAGCTCTTTAAATTTCCTAAATCATTCATATTCATTCTTTTTGAGGATTTTTTTCCACGCTTGGCTTTCCTCTTGCAAGCAATTTGATGAAACATCATAAAGTTTTCATGTCGCTGAGCGTTGTTGCTCTCTCGCGTTGGCCCGCTGAGATACCGAACGCCTCGCGCAGACAATAGAGATTCCCTAGCCATCTCCAGCGCCACAATGCCCGATGAATATTTAACGAGCGAGCCCCATTTTCCGCCGCCCCCTGCTCGGGCAGGGCTTGTGTTGTGTTCGCCATTCGGGACTTAAGCGGAGGAGAACTAATTTTCGGCTGCCTGAAGTGAGTGCCGGAACCACTCACAAGGGCAAACAAGAAAACAAAGGCCCACAAAAGGGGGGAGAACACGAACAAAAAAAAAACCGAAACAAGTGACAGAGAGCATCGCGCCGTGCACAGACGTTTTGTGTCCAATCGATACCGGGAGCGAAGTGCTTTCTGCTGATTTGATGAGCGCAGGAAGCGCCGCGCCGAAGAATAGAATAAATATCTCCGACCAAAGAGTGAATTTCGAACGAGTGCGAGCGCTGCGACGGAAGTGCTGGCGTAAACCGGCGAGGACTCGCAAGCGGGCGGGCCGTGCCAGTGCCATAAAATATACATCAACTGGATGCGGGAGATGGGAGGAAATTGAATTCTCGTCCTCGAGCCCTGGGACGGGCTCTTAAGAGCAGCAGTAATTTTCTGTAGCAATTTTCGGTTTTTTTTTTCTTTTGGTTGCTCCCCGCAAATGCATTCGTAGGTTGCCTTGTGCGTAGGCTTAGAGGATGATGGCGGCAGACTTGAAAAACTATGCAAATCGAGTTAAGTAAACGTTTCAGGGGATTCCGTTTGTGAATCTGTTAAGTGGACGATGATGGAGATTGTTATTTGGCAAAGACGTGGGCGTGGGCGTGGGCTATTTGCATAATGTATGAGCTTCTGAGTGCGGTTCCTTTCCCCCTTCCTCCCCTGGTGGTGGTGGTAAGTGCGTTGGCCGCTGGCTGGGGAGTTCGTGAGTAAGTGAGTGAGTGGTGCTTATGTGCCACAAAACGACCACAAAGTCACTGTCAATTCGCAGAGCTCGTGAACTACATTTTAATTATTAATCAAAGGCAAGACAATGTACGGGCTTCTTGTGTGGGAACACTCGGCTGGCACTTGGGATGGATCAATTTGGAGCCTAGTCTACGAGGTAAGCTTATGGTGATTGTCGGTACTGTGGAACAGACTATTGGCTAGGCATTAATGTTGGCTGAGGATGCATGCAGGTGTCCTTGCGAATGCATTTAGAAACACGATGTCAAGGAGGTTGCTTGACAGAGGATAAAATACAGGCCCTTTAATACTGGCGTAATGTGGACAGGGGTGGCTGGGTGCTGTGGGAATCGGGTAGGCACTGACTGGCGTCAACCTGGCGATGCCCAGTGTTGCAACTTTTCCTACACACCAATTGTGCTTATTTTACCTTCAAGTGGTAGCCATCGGGTACTGGTTGTAGTTCACCCGAACTCAACCTGCCAAACTTATAAGTGCGACCTCTTGTCCTAGGGGTTACAAAAAACGGAACTGGCCCTCCAGGTTGGGGGTTGTGCCGTCGGGGTAACTGCCCACAAAAAAACCATAGTTACGAAGCAACAACAAGCCTCGGAAACGGATGATTTTACTGATGACGAACCCTGCAAACGATATACGGACAACGACCTTCGGATCTGTACGTGGAATGTAACGACCACGTGCAGCCGAACAATTAGCGGAAGCCCTAGACTGCTGCAAAGCAGACATAACCGCCATCCAAGAAGTGCGATGGGATGGACCGGGCAAAAGAAGGATGAAAAACTGTGATATATATTACGGTGATTCCTACAAGCAACAAAAACAGCGCCTATTTGCATGTGGATTTGCCATTAGAGGCAGACTTAGGCAAGAAGTCTTATCGTTCAGGTCAGTGAACGAGCGCCTCACGACAATTCGCATCCAGGCTAAATTTGCCAACATAAGCCTTATATGCGCACATGCCCCCACAGAGGAGAAAGATGACGACACCAAAGACAGGTTGTATGAGCTCCTGGACAAAACGTATGAGCAAAGCTAGGAAGAGAGAACATCTTTGGTAGTACGGTCGGGAAGCACAGCCTACACGACACCACATCCGATAACGGATTAAAGCTGATCGACTTTGCTGCGGGGCGAAATGTTGTTGTAGCCCGTACAAAATTCCCACATCTCGACATTCACAAAGGGACATGGCGATCTCCTGATCAATCAACCATCAATCAGATTGATCACATTGCGATCGACGCAAGGCACTCCTCCAGTATTATAGATGTCCGAACGTTCCGAGGTGCCAACATTGACTCGGACCACCACCTTGTAGTAGCCAAGGTAAGGTTGCGAATATCCCGAACACCGCCAAGGCAAAGAAATACTGTGAGGAAGTTCAACGTCGGCCGGCTACAATCGCAAGAGATTGCCAAATCCTTTTCCGATCGTGTCTCCCTCAACCTCTTAAGAAATCCTACGCCGCCAACATCAAGTATTGAAGACCAGTGGCAGCATTGCCAAGAAGCCATCAGAGATGCCGCCTCCGATGTGCTGGGTCTCAATCCGCCACCACAACGAAACCCCTGGTTTGACAATGAGTGTCGGCAGGCGAATGCAGCCAAGCAAGAAGCATACAAAGCGGCACTGCAAAGAAGGACAAGAGCTGCTTGGGAGCTCTACGAGCAGAAGAGGAGAGACGAACACCGGCTTCTCAGGAGAAAAAAGAAGGAGCATGAAGCGCGCGATCGGCAGAATAGAGGGATACTACTGCAGGAATGAGGTAAGGAAGTTTTACCAAAGGGTAAAGTCAACCAGTCAAGGTTATAAACTCCGAACCGAAGCCTGTAAGGATGATCAAGGGAACATCGTAGTAGAGTCACAGTCGATGCTGAGGATATGGAGAAACCATTTCTGCAGACTGTATAACGGCGACGAAGAACCAAATTCCGCTGTCAGGCAGAACGAACCATTCAGTCCCAATGAAAGGGACGATGAAGATCAACAATTCCATCCACCCGACCCGGATGAAGTGAGGATTGCTATATCTAAACTGAAATCCAACAAGGCTGCTGGAGCTGACGGCCTACCCGCCGAGCTTTTTAAAGCCGCAGGCGATGATTTGGTAAGGAGCATGCACCAACTCATCTGTAAAATATGGTCGGAGGAAAACATGCCCGATGAATGGAACCTCAGCATTGTTTGCCCGATCCACAAGAAAGGAGACCCCTTTGACTGCGCCAACTATCGGGGGATAAGTCTCCTTAACATCGCCTATAAGATCTTATCTGCCGTACTGTGTGAACGCCTAAAGCCATTCGTCAACAACTTGGTCAGTCCATACCAGTGTGGCTTTAGGCCAGGAAAATCCACCATCGACCAAATATTTACACTCCGGCAGATTTTGGAGAAAACCCAGGAGCAACAAATCGATACCCACCACCTGTTCATCGATTTTAAGGCCGCGTATGACAGCATTTATAGAGACGAGCTATACAGAGCAATGTCTAGTATTGGCATCCCTACCAAACTCGTCCGTTTGTGTAGGATGACGATGGAGAATGCACGCTGCTCCATCAAGGTCGGTAAAGACCTAACCGAGACCTTTGATGTCAAAAAAGGATTCAAACAAGGCGACGCGCTGTCATGCGTCGAAAATTGTTCAAAACTCGAACGCCAACACCAGAGGAACAATCATTCAGAAGTCCGTCCAACTAATCGCATATGCCGACGATATTGACAATATCGGAAGAACGCAGCGTGATGTCAAAGGCGCTTTTGTGAGTATTGCAACGGAGGCCGCGAAGATGGGTTTAGCGGTAAACGAGGGTAAGACCAAATACATGCTGTCAACGAGAAAGGACACCCAACACCGACGTCTCGGTCAGAACGTCACAGCAGACAGATACAACGTTGAGGTAGTTAAAAACTTTGTCTACCTAGGAACCGCTATCAACTCAGATAACGACACCAGCGCTGAAATCAAACGAAGAATAACTCTTGCCTATCGCTGCTTCTTTGGGCTAAGAAAGCAATTGGTAAACAAAGCCCTCTCTCGAACAACCAAGGTAACGCTTTACAGGACCTTAATCGTCCCAGTCCTGCTATATGGCGCGGAGGCATGGACTCTGTCAAAAGCGGATAAAGCAGCCCTTGGTTGCTTCGAGAGGAAAATTCTTCGGGTGATTTTCGGTCCCGTCTGCATAGATGGTGAGTGGAGAAGGAGATACAACGACGAGCTATACGGGCTGTTCAGCGACATCGACTTAGCCAGAAGAGTGAAGATCCAACGATTGAGATGGCTAGGTCATGTAGAGCGGATGGAAACCAATGCTCCGGCCCGAAAAGTCTTCGAATCCACCCCCGAGGGACGGCGCAGTAGAGGAAGACCGCGACTCAGGTGGCGCACGCAAGTGGAAAGAGACCTCAACCAACTATGCGTGCGAAACTAGAGACAGCTAGCTAAAGATCGAGCTGGCTGGAGACGCTTGTTGGTTGAGGCCCAGGTCCACCCCGGACTGTAGCGCCACCTTAAGTAAGTAAGTAAGTAATGTGGACAGGAGGATATTTTGAACCTTAACGTATTTTCTACGTTTTGAGACACATCGTGTTATCTGGCTGTGTTTACACATTGAAGATGATGTGCTCTAGCGATTCTGGCTATTCTTGCCCCGAAACGGCTGGATGGCGCATTTGGTTGAGTGCCTGCTCTTGGTTATAACGGGGTCCTGGTTCGAATTTCAGAAACAGCAAGAGTTCATATGCTTTTACCTGGTTTCCAAATCTGATCCAGTCACCATTTGCCGGTGGGATCAAATAAATGGCAATAGACGAAAAATCTAAGTCTAAGTGTGCCGACAATTTCGATGAGAGCCCAATAACCAAACTTAATCATGTGTTAGCATCTGCGTTATCGGCACGCAGAATTTTTCGCTCAAAAGACCAAGGCCTTCTTAATTCGCTTTTGAGATTATCCGTGCCTTCGCACTGCCGTCGTACAGCAGAACTGGGATTATCAGTGTCTTAAACGAAGTCAATATTGTCTTCTGAGAATTTTTCTATTACACAATTGCATCTTGACCTCTTGACAACGACTCACGAGTTATCTTGATCTCGTTACTGCTGTTGTTTGTACTGTTTGCTGCTGAGCCGAGGTATAGAAAGTCCTTAACTACTTCGAAGTTGGTGATCTTCTGTCCAAGACGTCAGTATTGAATGCCCTTTCTTGAGGACAACTTTATATATGTAGTTCGTGTTGCTCTCATTCACCCATATTATCCACCTTAGGCTCAATGCGTGCAAGCAACTCATTGACGGCTTGCTTTGTTATGCAAATCGCGTCATTGTCAACGGTAAATAGTGGGCTGAAAGTAGGACAAACCAGACGTCATGATTTTTTCGAGGTCGTTTCTACGGCCAACCGTCTACATCGCACCAAGTCGTGTAAGATCATACTATGTAATTTAAAAAGTCGGTGGCTACACAAGACAAACACAAGAGGAATGCCTAGTCATATGTACTCCTTCTACTGAAGAAGGGTTGAGAACGAAATTGTTAAATCTAATGCCCAACAAACCAAGATCGTAATCGTTACCTTTGGCCTTGCAGATAATGGCACAGGTGTGTCTTGTGCCATGCCGAACAAACCCAAGACAGTCATTTTACTGCCAAAACTTCACTTTGGCACTGAATTGGTTGGCGCAGGGGCGCAAGTTGACTTTATGGATCTAATGTCAAGAGAATATATGGTATGTACATGTAAAGGACAGACTAAGCGATGCCCATGGGCTTCTTAATTTTCATGTAAATGATATAAGTGCAACGAACAAAAACCAATGCACGTCGACTTTTTTTGAGTTAGCATTTAGTGACCTTTCAGATCCAAGGGAGGATGAACGATCCAAGGACAATATGAGCGTTTTCCGTTCGAACAGGCATTGAATCCTTCTTCGGAGCACCATTGCCAAATGTGATTCCACAGCCCAACAGACCAGAAAAAGTTGTGTGAATGAACGAACAAATTTATGGAAATAATAGAACTGCCTTCCAAGAGTCTATCTGTTAGCAATATATTATTCAGTTAGACAACTTTGAGAAACAACAAAGCCGCAGGCTAAGATGACTTACCATCAGAGCTTTTTTAAGCTGGTGGCAATGCTCTACCAATTTCGGAGGACGAAAGCATGCTCGACGACTAGAATATCAGATCCATCCTACCTCCAGCAAAAAATATCCAGGTATACCCTGCTCAACGTCACCTAAAAAATGCCTAAAAACCGTTTTGCACTGCACTCATCGACACGTACCAGTGTGACTTCCGATTCGGCAAATCGATTATAGACTACATTTTCACATCAAGGCAATCTTGTAGATGACCAGCGAGTTTTAAATCGATACTCACCATCTTTTTATCGATTTAAAAACCGCATACGACAGCATTCATCTCAAGGAATTAGTGGAAACGATGGCCCAATTCCGGATTCCAGCAAAATGTATCCGGTTGTGTCGCACCACGCTAACACACACGCGATGCACCGTGCACTTGGACTTCAGGACCTCTGAAGCGTTTGCAACGCTGTCGTGTGATTTCTTCAATTTGGTACTTGAAAGGATAGTGCGGCGGGCGAAAGTCAAAATGGAAGGCACTAAATTGTACAACTCAGTCCAACTGTTGGAATATGCAAATGACATCGACGTTATAGCGCCGTCCCAACGTGCTGTAGTGGAAATATTTACGACAATTAAAGAAGGGGCGAAACGAGATGGTCTTAAGGTCAATGAGGCGAAAACAAAATATATGCTGGCGACAAAGTAACGTTCCGTCGCACACCACTTAAGACAAAATATTTCAATCGACAATTGTAATTTTGATGTATTAAAGGAGTTTGTCTGCGTCGGGGCAAACGTTAACTCTACAAACGACATCACAGTGGCGATCCGACCTAGAATCACCCTTAGCAACCGATGTTACTTCGGTCTGTCGAAGTCTCTTTTATAGCCAGTCCTGGTTTATGGAGCTGAAAGCTGGATGATAAGGAAAACTGCAGAGCTGATTCTTGGTGACTTTGAAAGACAAATTCTACGTCGGATATATGGTCCCGTCTGCGAGGAAGGCGAATGGAGGAGAAGACACAACCGCGAACTCTACGATCTGCACAAGGATGTGGATGTAGTCTGGATGCTATGCCACATCGAGCGCATGGACACCAACACTCCATCTAAGAGAGTCTTCGAATCTGAGCCTCCTGGTTTGAGAAGGAGAGGAAGACCGAACATCGGGCAATGTCATCGGGGATATAAGACAGCTTGGCCTTGATGACTGGAAGCAGCGTGCCCAAGACCGTCACCAATGGAAAGCAGCAATTGCTCAGGCTCGGCTACTGCATGGGTCGCCGGCCTAACAAGTAAGTAAGTAAGTAAGTACTCAGTTACATAAACGCCATAAATGTGTAAATTAAGAAAATACGTGGATACATCAATGTTATCAAAAAAAAACTTTAAAAATGTTAACATGTTCAAAATAACAAAGAAACTGCAATGCATGTCTACGTTTGACGTAATGGGAGAAGCAGATCATCAGAGTTCTTGACAACTTCAATAGAATCTCCCTCCGAAGACCACTTTTGCCTGAAGGCATAAGCTGTGTCGAAAATGAAATTTTTTGATTCAGAAGTGTTTGTATTTACATTCCCTTGGATCAGAGTAGCATGCAACTGAATAAAATGTGGAACCTAGGCCAAAATTAATAAATCGTCCGAATGCATGACGTGAATCCTGGTCTCCACTCCATCCAGCACGTCTACCATCGTCGCATCGGCGGCTTCCAAATTGAAAACCTTTGAAAAAGACCCATTTATCCACAAGAAGATATACCCAAGTGCACCTCGGAACGCCACCCACACTATTACTACATTATTTACCAACCCCTCTACAAATTCGCTTCAACATGTTCCTCACCTCAACAGAATTAGCTCGCTCCGCACAGAAAAACACGGTCCATTCTAATTTCAATTTAATAATTTTGACGAGGATATTATTAAAAAGACATCATTGCGTGTGCACAAATGAACGAACGTTCACATGTACGATTGCCGTAGCGAATCATTGAAGAGTGCCATCGACAGCTGGGGAATTCTGTACATTACACGAGTGATGTCGCTGCGTGTGCCTAATGCCAGTCACTACTTTAAATGTATTCACCCCCCGGAATACTCTAATGTGTTTCTAATGGTCTGTTACAGCATCCGAGCATGTCTACGAAAACTTCCAAGTATGATTGACAGTTGGCAAACTAATCACTCCCAAGCGAGTGCCGAAATCAGATTCAAACATGTGCCCTGCACGTGAGGGAATTAGAATATTTTCAACGGACTAGGATACGAAGATTTGCAAGTTAAATTCGGCTAAATGTGCGAAAAGAAAATCAATAGGGGTGGTTGGGTGCAAAGTTGACTCAGATAATTTTGCAATTTTGCTGGTATAAAACGGTTGACCTATCGCCGGAAACATAATTCTCCGGAAATAAATGACATTTAGATGGTCAAAGGAATTTGTCTGACCGTGAGGCTCTTCGTTTATGGTTTGGGCGACAATTCAAGAGACCCTGCACTCCGGACTGGCTCTGGACAGAATCAGCGCCAGGAAACGACTGTAGTCGAATCATCATCGAATTGCTCCAAGACCAAGACATTGTCTGGTTCTGGTGCTTGCGTGGAGAGTGACAACATTAGACTGCACACGTCGTTAGGTAAATTCGCGTCAGTTTTCTAAGAAGCAATCTATGAAAACTGTATTTTGAAGAACAAGTGGAAGAAGCTTGCATCTGTGGCGGCAGCCAAGCTATGTGGCCTTGCTTACCTCTTTAATGACTTCCAAGATAGTTCAGAAATGCAAGTTTTCTCTGCATTTGATCGGCAGTTCAAATTTTATAAGACTCAAATTCTGTCGGTCGGGCCACCTCGGAAATCACGGAAATGAGATGACCAATTAACTTGCTAGACAAGGATCAAAGGAGCTCTTAGGACCGGGACCCGCCTTGGAATTACCAGCGTCCCTGATCTGGGCCTGCTACGATGTTTGGTACTTCTCGATAGCACATTCGGCGATAGCATAACTCTCCAGCATGCAAACTACCTAACGTTTGAAAGAAATCCACGTCACTCTTATTATCTCTTGAAAGAAGAAATTGCAAACGTCATACCGCTGTACTAACAAAGCACTCCTTGGTCGGATGTCGTAGGAGGAGACAACGAAACTGCAAAGAACTTGCTGTTCCACTGTCCAGCCTTTGCTCGGATCAGGTGGCAGCTATTCGGTATGACGTGAGGGCTTACGGCTCTTCCTCATAAAACCACTTTTCTTCGAAAGACCGTGAAATTTAAGTAAATGCTCGCGGACAGTGCAGTGGACAAACCAATAACAACTTATGTAGGCTGTCTTGCGGCCGCCATGACCTGGTCTTTTAACCGGACGTCCACTCACTCTCGATCCAGGAGTCCGGATGCGAAAACCAGCTGTAACCTGGTGTCTATGCGCTCGATTTGTCCAAGTCGACTGACTTATGGCTACGGACTACATTCATATCTTGGTACAGCTCGTAAAGCGCTCGGTTGTGTCTTCTCCGCACTTCACACTTCTCATTGATAGGGCCATATAAGTGACGTTCGGAAGCACCAAGACTTAGTTGTTTTGCTTCACTTTTGCTTAGCTTCCAGCTTTCGAGCATGTAAAGCATGACATCGTTCGAGAAAGGCTTGAGTCAGGCTTTGAACTCGACCTGTCCTTAAAAAAGTCTCTGTTCGACCTATCCTTAAAAAAGTCGATGAAATTATGGAAAATATTTACCAGGACCGTCACATAAGCAGCCATGACATCGCCAAGGAACTGAACATTCATTATCAAACATTTAAAAAAGGCTGGCTACAAAAAGAAGCTCGATGTTTGCGATTCTCTGCTGAAACGAAATGAAATCGAACCATTTCTGAAGCGAATGGTATCAGGAGACGAAAAGTGGATCATGGTGCAAGCGTGGTGAAGCTCAACAAATGGTCGCAAAGTCAGGATTGACGCCTCGAAAAGTTGGTATTTGGTGGGATTGAGCTGCTCCAGCCTGGTCGAAGAATTGATTTTACACTTTACTCTCAACAAATGATGAGTTTGAAGCAAGCAATCGAAAAAAATGCTCAGAACTGACCAACAGAGAGGACGTCGTCTTTCATCAGGACAACGCTGGACCACACACATCTTTGATGACTCGGCAAAAACTGGGAGAGCTTGGCTGGGACGTTTTCATGCATCCACCATATAGCCCTGACCTTGCACCATCGGACTACCGTTTGTTTCGATCTATGCGGAACTGCCTTAATGGAGTACGGTTGGCTTCAAGAGAAGAAATTGGCAAAAGGCGGTCGACTAAAATGGTACATATTTGGTTCAATAAAGTTCATTATATCTCGCAGTCGATACTGAGAATCTGGAAGGATCACTTCTGCAGACTGTTAAACGGCGAAGAGGACACCAATACCGCTGTCAGGCAGAATGTTCCACTCCACGCAATGGACGACGACAGAAGAGAATTCCGTCTCCCCGATCTAGACGAAGTCAAGATAGCGATATCGAGACTGAAGTCGAACAAAGCTGCTGGAGCAGATGGATTGTCCGCGGAAATGTTTAATGCAGCTGGAGATGATCTGGTTGGGCGCATGCACCAGCTCGTCTGTAGGATATGGTCGGAGGAAAGCATGCCCGACGAGTGGAATCTTAGTATCGTTTGCCCGATCCACAAGAAAGGAGACCCCTTTGACTGCGCCAACTATCGGGGGATAAGTCTCCTTAACATCGCCTACAAAATCTTCTCTGCCGTTCTGTGTGAGCGCCTGAAACCATTCGTCAACAACCTGATAGGTCCTTATCAGTGCGGTTTCAGGCCTGGGAAGTCCACTATCGATCAAATTTTCACATTACGGCAGATCCTCGAAAAAACCCAAGAGATGCAGATCGACACCCACCACCTATTTGTCGACTTTAAGGCCGCATATGACAGTGTGCATAGAGACGAGCTATACAACGCCATGTCTAGTTTTGACATCCCTGCCAAACTCGTCAGATTGTGCTGGATGACGATGGAGAACTCTCGCTGCTCCATCAAGGTCGGTAACGAACTCACCGAGACCTTCAATGTCAAAAAAGGTTTTAGACAAGGCGACGCGCTGTCATGTGACTTCTTCAACATCGTCCTGGAGAAGATCGTGCAAAACTCACACGTCGACACTAGAGGCACGATCTTCCAGAACTCCGTGCAATTGTTAGCACACGCCGACGATATTGACGTGATTGGCCGAACTCAGCGAGCCGTCAATGAAGCGTTTGCTTGTATTGAGACGGAGGCGGCAAAAATGGGTTTAGCGGTGAATGAGGGCAAAACAAAGTAAATGCTGTCATCACGAAAGGACACACAACATCGACGACTCGGTCAGAACGTCACCATAGGCAGCTACAACTTCGAGGTAGTGAAGGACTTCGTCTACCTTGGCTCCCAAGTAAATAGTGCGAACAACATCAGTACTGAGATTAAACGCAGAATAACTCTTGCCAACCGCTGTTTCTTTGGGCTTAAGAGGCAATTGAGTAGTCGAGCCCTCTCTCGAAAGACCACCTTATATAAGACCTTGATCATCCCTGTCCTGCTAAATGGCGCGGAAGCTTGGACTATCTCAAGAGCGGATGAAGACGCACTTGGTCTCTTCGAGAGAAAAGTTCTGCGTTCAATCTTTGGTCCTGTTTGCGTTGAAGGTTCTTGGAGAAGGAGATTCAACCACGAACTGTACGGGCTGTACAGCGACATGAGTCTAGTCAGGCGTCTACGGATTCAACGCTTAAGATGGCTAGGCCATGTAGAGCGCATGGGCAACACTGCTCCAGCCCGAAGAGTCTTCGACACCGAGCCAGTGGGACAACGCAATAGAGGACGACCACGACCCCGATGGCGCACTCAAGTGGAAAAAGACCTCAACCAACTTGGAGTGCGAAATTGGAGGCAGCTGGCTAAAGAACGTGCCAGCTGGAGAGGATTGTTGACCGAGGCCCAGGTTCACCCCGGACTGTAGCGCCACAAGAAGAAGAAGAAGAAGAAAGTTCATTATAAATATAAAAAGAACTGAGTTGAAGTTTGATTGTTATGTAATGTGCACTGGTTGATGTCTCTCAGAAAAACCACCTTTGGGTGGAAAATCCAAAACCAACTTAATTTTCAAGCCGCCTCTCAGTGCTGGCGGTGTCCAGAATCGCTAAGAGTATGTAACCACTGCATGGCATCTAGGGATGACTTTTCATTCTTCTCCCAAAAGCTTTTCTATTTTCTAATTTACTTCCCTTCTTCTGTGAGAGATGCTACAGTCTGGAGTGGACCTAGGCACCTTAACGAGTTGGTTTGACTATCTTCTGCTTTGCTTGGCGGTGTGGTCCGGTGTGGACCTGAGCCTCAGTCAGCATTCCTCTCCAATTAACTCGATCTACGGCTAGGCGCCTCCAGTTTCGTACACCCAGCTGATTAAGATCTCTTTCCAGCTGGTTACGCCATCGGAGGCGAAGTTTCTTCCACCGCATTGTCCCTCTGGGTTGGTCTTGAAGACTTTCCGAGATGGAGCGTAAGTGTTCATTGCCTCTACATAACTTAGACATCAGAGTCGCTGTACAGCTCGTACAGTTCATCGTTCAATCTTCTCCTCCAAGCGCTTTCTTCGCGAACGGGGTTGGTTTGACTATACACATTGGAAATCAGTATCATGATTCAATTCACCAAATGCACCACTTGGCCCTCTATGCACCATCGTGCTGTCGCTTCCAACTGTTTATCCTGACTCCTCTTTTATTTTTCTGCACCTTCTACAGAAGTCGGAGTAGAGTGCTCTATGTTTTCTGGATTGACTGACCCTGTGGCAGTGTCCAGTTGTTATGCCTACCAGTTTGCTTCTATTATTACTGTCTTGCTCTTGGAGGGCTTTATTTTTACTTAACCTAAGTGTAGCCATATGCTACATCATTCTCGATGCCCTAGAAGATAGTGTCGTTTGTGGCGTTTTTCAGTCTCCTGATTAGGTTTCTAATGCCGCTGTACCAGAGCCAGACCCGCCCTCATCCTTGTCAGTTCATCAACTCTGTCTTTGCCCGGCATGTTCCTGTACCCACGGACCAGGCAAAGGGAAGAGTTGCATCTGACTGCTATCTCCACTAGAGATACACGACAGGAATTGATTGAACGCGTTATTTCAGATGACTTATGGCTGCATCGCTATCAATGTGTACCGCAATACATAGGTCTACCGTCTGTTGTACTCGTTGATGGCTGCCTCTTCATTACTTCTGCGGGTAACTCACCACACTGATTCGGAAGACGGACCACCAAAGAAGTCTCTGGTGAACCAGTGTACACACCTGCTTTCATCCAACTTGAACCTCAACGTATCCGATCCCACCCACAGCCCCGCTCTTTAAACTCCCTCGAAACTAAAACATTTCCCTCGACAAACATTCGAATTGCGAACCTCGAACCAATGTCCACACCAGTCTCCAAAGCTGTCAATCTTCGCTCTCTTTGAAGAAGAAACGAAACAATTTCAAAGTCGTTTCCACGCCAAACCCAATCCTCAGCGATCCCATGTCCGTGTTGGGCTCGAATGACTTCTGACGCAATCGAGTAAATATTTCCGAAACGTCTCCCTGGTCGATGCTTCCCAAACAATGCCATCGTGCCCCCAGATGGCCACAACCTCGTCCGCAGCCACTTGAACACTCGGCCGTCAAACAGACCGTTTCATCCCACATCAAGTGAGCTCGGGACATGATCTCCTGAGATCATCCTTTGACTATCCAAGCGCACACACACACCCGAACACATCTCGGGATGTCGATATTTTGACAACGCCCGGGAGCCGGGGACGCTCTCGTTGATGGCACTTCTGCTTCGTCAAGTAAAATAATTCATCATCCCTGCCAGCCCGGTGCCACCCGAATGGAGCGGTGGCTCCAATTCATTTGCTCAACCTTGTATAATGTAATCAGAGTTCGTTGCCAACACTTTGTACCTCCAGCCACCCAGTCACCCCATCGCACAGTTCATTAGAATCCCACAGCGGTGCGGCCCCGGCAAACACACATGTATCTGCCACTTCCATCTGATTCATGATTCTTTCTTGCGAATAGAAGCAATTTACGAAAAGTCTTTCATGTGAAGCCCTGGTATTTATCAGGACACAGGCCCCCAGAGCAGAAACGTAATCAATAAAATTTTCTGGTGACAGAAAATTGCACCACCCCGTCCCCAGCGCCGGGGATGGGGTTGGAATGAAATCAAGAAAACCTGTGCGCTCCCACATCTCATTTCCTTAAAATGTTTATGCTTCCTGGGGTGGGGGATGGACGTGCCGTGCGGGGAAGCGCTTTGTGAAAAGAATGTTTCCACAACTGCTGCTGCACACACACACGCACGCGTGCAAATATATATTTAAATAATTAATCGCTCGTAGTTTGTAAGAAAACACACGACACCGGTACAGAGCATCAAGTGAATGCAACACCTGTAGCGACATGCATCTCCTGGTGCTCGGCCCCCAGACGGAGAGAGTGGATGTGTGGGTGGCTGGCTAGCTGGCAGGACTCGTGCGGAGATCAGCGATGAAGATGAAGCAGAAGAAGAAGACTTGATTCTGACACGGCATCGTAGTCTGACAATTTAATTTGTAAGTAATTTCATTCGTTCCTTGATGTTCACTTGTGCAAAATGAATTCATATTGGGGCGGCGGCTGCGGCTGCGGCGCGGTGCACTGATTGCCGAGGACTTGATTTACACTGGATGCATGTGTTTTTGTGTCTGTGGCTCTGCTCGGGCAGGGGAAAGGTTTTTGATCCGGGCTTTGTGCTGTGACGTCGCACACAGGTGCGGCTGCAGCCGAGTGCTGTGTTTTGTGCTTTTAGTGCGATTGGACGTCGAGGTCCGGTCGATCTGTGGTCCGGTCGAATGGACTATAATTGGAACATGTTTCTGGCATCGGACATTTATGAAACATCTCCAAAAGTGTGTATGGCATGTGCTCGGAAACGTGTTAATTGATTATTTGTACGTAGGGCGTTCAAAAGGGATGGGGGTTGAGAAGAATTGCTGAGACAAGACAATTTGCGCACATCGATGTCAGGGATAAATACATCGGACACCCGACGTGGATCTGGGTGCAGCTTCTACACCTCTGTGGGAAGAGTGTTATGCCGACTCCCGACCTTTTGTAAAAATGTCTACTCCTTGAGTTCGAGGGAGGTTGAGTCGTGAATTATGAAAGTAGTTCGCGTCGGGTATTGAAGCCAAGCACGTGGAAGTCGCTTAACTGCACATCCCCAAGGGTGCGACCAGTATGTCATAAAAGTGCTTAGCAGCTGAAGGCGAACTACCTCCCCGCGCAGCACCCAATATTAGGCCCAAATCGACATTACCTCGCACACTTGATAGCTAAAATATGGCTTAAAATAACTTATCTACATATTCTCAAACTGGGTATAGACAAAAAGTATTGTGGGAGGCCGGCTAGAGGCTTAGCTGTCTCTCCTGGTACTGAGAGTTGCTGAACTAACTACTGCTAGTTACACCGAACAGTTAAACATGCACTGCTTCATCAGGACTCCTGATTATAGCAGTGTTTTCAAACCGGAGGTCGGGTAGTGAAAGAAGCGGCCAGAATGATATGACTGCCTGAGATCACCCTTGTTATTGACAGTCAAGCGGCCTTGAAAGCAGAGATCAAGCCCAATCAGGTCGCATGATGCCGCCGGAAGCTTAAGGTACTCAACACACAGCACTCTATTAGTCTTTGCTGCGTTCCGGGTCATCGGTATATAACCCGCAACGAAGTCGCCGATGTACTCGCCAGGCAGGAGGCCGAATTCGACCCAACTCAGGCAATCCTAAACATTCATCCTCCTCTGGCAGATGTCAAGAGGAAAGTGAATGGCAGAATAATAGCAAACGCAAATGAACTGTGGTAAAAACTAATCACCTGTACGACAACTCGGACGTTATAGTCCATGTACAACAGTGCAAAAACCGACAAACTGAAACAGAAATGTGATAAAAAGCTACTGAAGACCGTAGTCGGAGCACTAACTGGTCATAACCATCTGAATTGGCACGAAATCAAAATGAGTATTTCCCACGACTACATCTGCAGGGGATCTCGAGACGAAGAGGAGAGACGAGACGAGAGGACAACCCCTCCCTAAATCTGTCCTAGCTTCTGTAGATTAAGAAAAAGAAAGCGGGGAGACCATTTCGACCAAATGACCTAAGTGTAGACTTTTCTAACCTAACCTACCTACTACCAGTAAAGGCTTTTGATGTGGCTTTTAGTGAAGAAGGTATCATTAGGATCTGATAGCCTTCTTGAGAGTTAGGCCATTGGGGATGTTCTGCAGGTTGTTGCTGAAATTGATGGTAAGTTGAAAGATGCGTCTGTCGAATATCTTGGCGCTTTTTAAGGATGTCCTAATAAATTTGTTGGGGCTGGTGATGGTCCTGAAGCACCTTCGTACCAACAGTCGGAGTTTCTCCATTTGTTATGGTGTCACGTATAACTACACCAGAACAAGCATATTTCTGAGCGATGCTTTTTTATCTTCCACATGTAGTTGAGTTGCACTTTGGCTTTTTATGTGCGGTTGGAGATGTTCTTGCCGCATTTTTCTATCTTAACAAAATCGACTATCGCAACCGATTCTACTTCGGTTTGCCAAGACAACTAATTTCTTAGATCATAATTTTGCTTCTTAGAGTCTGACTCTTTCCCTCATTTTGCTATTCTTGCCATATTGACCCCAATATATGAGCGGTGCTACAACCCATATAGGGCCGGGATCTAGACTCTCAGCAACCACTTAGCTAACCTAAGCTAATGTTCTCTTACGAGTAGAAGCGAACCTCCAGTTCGATGCCAAGTTTGAGAAGCTTTTTCTAGACAGGAAATACTCTTTCACTATTGTCAGTGACTCTAAAGAGGTGGGGCTGTATAAATTATTTTTATCGCACAGAGCAGGAATCAATCCTACGACTTCGGGCCACCATAGACCCCAATCCTATACGATAAGCAAAACGGCAAGATTCGGATATACGTCACTGACGGATTGCTCAAGCTCAGACTCTCCAAGACTCACAGGCCTGATAGGTTATTAAGAAACAATTTATTTTCATAAAAAATCTTCAAATGTGCTTTTTGTCTTTTCCCCATGATCTGGCTCAAGATGAGTGTCTGAAGCTGTCTATTTTGTCACATACGGCTTAAAGGTGACCACACACAAAGAAAATATTAAAGGCGACATTAAGGAGACTTATTGTCTCTAGTTGGCAGAGCAGTCATTTCAGGTGGATCGATTTAGGTATGCTTACTATCGATTTGTTGAATCGTCAGCTGCCAGCTTTCAGTCCTCACCTTTGGCTTATGTAGTACATGCTCCGTGGCTAGACTAATGAATATTCCGTCTATTTATTTCCAGATTGAGTGATACTGAGGAATCTCAACTCAACAATACTCTACTTGAATCCTGCGCCTGGTAGGGAGGTACATAGAAGTGATGGTACGATAAGGACCTAAATAGCACTCATCCACCTTTCAGTACTACAGCACTATACGTTGTATGTGGTGTGTATAATTCCAGTCTGTGGTGTTTATGTTTTGCTCTAGTATGAGCCGTGTTAAGGACTTCCTTTCTACACAATTGAATCTTTGGCAATGTGTTTTGTGTGGAAAACCTTGTAGTTTCACGGCATGATCTCCTATCAGCCAGTTTTTCGGTAAAGACTGTCACAATCCTTGCGTGTCGAGTGCGGTGAAGGATCGGTTATATACAGGCTATTTTTTTTTTCTTGATGTCTGTTCCATCTGAGGTTAGCTGGACTGGCGGTTAGTCGGGACTTTTAATGACACTGATTCTCTTCGGGATTCTTCTATGAAGTGCAATGAATGAGACAATAGCTTCGACATCAGTCTATATGGTTGTGAACTGTTCGGGGAATTCTGAGAAAGCACCAGCACCAAAACACAGGCGCTCAGCCTGGAGTCGTCGGTGTAGATCACTCGGTTAAAATCCATGCATACCAATCGGCATTCCATGCTTTCGTGGTTTACAGTCTCAAAGACGTTTGATTGTTTAAGTTTAGGGACTGTACGGATTGTACATGTTTTGAAGGGTCCGGATGACTCTGGTATCGGTAACCTTGCTGATGTTGTGAGTGCCGCCGTTGAACCTATATGATAAAGTTCCTCCGGCGCCAACCCTTCTCCAAATCCCGGCATGACATTGGAGCAACCTTTTAGATCTGAGCTCCAAATAGAGTTGCTCCAAAAGGGATTTTACGAGGTAGCTCTGGATATGATGATAAGCCCCTCCGCCGCCATCCGTAAAGAGAGATGAGTCCAGACTCAGAGATGAGTCCAGACTCACCCACTCTTCTCCTCTCCCGTGAGCAGTCGCCAATAACGTCCCACGGAGGTTGGGTACCCCCATTTTCTGTCGAATGTGATCGGCTCCCGGATTTCACCACTTGGAGGTGAGAGTAGGGGTTCATTGACAGAGGCTAAGTGCAGACGCCTGTGCCTGCATTAGACGCTTGTCAACGCTTCGAAATTTGAGCTTTGTCAGTGACTCGAAAAAAGTGCGACCGTGAAAAGTATTTTGTCGTACAAGGGGTCCAACCTAGAAATGTAAGTCCAATTGCTTTGGAGTCCATTCGGGCCACCACTCAGGTGCTTAGGTTTAATGTTACACCTTCGTCAGCTGAATTATGCTGCTGTTAGCGTTCATAACTTGTACTATGTTCAGTTGGGCCCATCTGAGGTTAGCTATACAGGTGCTATCATGTGCATAGGGAGAGCCTTGACTGCTTGTATTGCGGGGTGCATCTGCTTGCCTAGCCACTTCGTCGGCCTTTGTATTTCCTGAAATGGCACTGTGGCCAGGGACCCAGATAAGGGAGCTTTAGAGGTGGCCTCCTAATGACGGCCTGGCTCGGCTCGAGTTTCTTTACAAGTTTCGTGTGTGTTGAACGAGGTAATAGCTTTGATGAAGCTTTGATTGACAATCAGCCTGCTTTCATGGCAGAACATCTGGGTGTAATTTAACTTGACGACATCCTTCCCGGTTTATAGTTCCGCATAGAACACACTGCAATTTTTCGGGTAATCTAAAGACGTTTGAAATGCTTAGGGTTTCTGAGAAAACATCAGCGCTGACTCTTTGAGCCGCCAGTGTAGATTGGCAGTTAAAATTCGCCAACACAACAATCGCAACACCGTTCTTTCGGGGACTAACGATATTTCTCCGTAAGAAGTCTATGATGGTGCTTCTCCAGACTCAACCAAATTTCGACATCTTGAATGCGCACCACTCAGAGACGCTGCGACATCCACGTGAACGATGTTAGGCTGCTCATTGATTTCAAAGAGTCGTTGATATCTTGCTTTATTCAATTTCACATCCATCCGTCCCCAAATGAAAACCCTCTCAGCCTGCCTAAGAGATTTGAATAAATTTGTGGCCTCGAATTGAATTTGTGGCCCGCCGAGTGGCTTCGGCAAAATGTCAGCTCCCTTCGCGTCTAAAATGAAAATCTGATGGCCGCCCTGAACTCATGAAAGTTTCGAAATTAATTCGATATCGCAACCTTTTCCTTTCTCCTTTCGGAACTTTGCGAAACGAAGAAACCCCGCATTTCCTCAACTTCTTCAAAATAAAATCTTAATCGAACTTTTCAGCTGGATCCACTTCCCAAATTGCGCTTAAAGTCTTCCAGCTGCGCGTCTGTGGTCTGGTCCTGATAGCGAAGTGGTTTTACGAGGAACTCAATTCGCCCCGGCAGTGGACTACTCCCCGGATCGTATATCATCCGACAGACAAGTGAAGTTAAACGAATTTCCTGCCGGACGTGTAGTAATCACCACCCCGCCGACGACACTTGCAGCAAACTTCACTTCGCACTAAATGTTAAACGGTGACTTTTGAGCTCCCACTCAACCTCAACAAGGGATTCATCCCCCCCACTCCCTCCACACCACATCAAAGTCGTTTACTTATTTCCACCCCATTGTCCGAGAGTTCCGAGCGACCTGACACACAGTCCCCGAGACGGAGTGAGTCACTTTATGATAAAAATGTTATTTTGTGGCTTTCAGCAGAGTCTTCACTTCCCGCACATCAAGTGCCCGTCGTCCGAACGCGCGCACACACACCCACCCGCACAGGGACACACTTAGCATTAAACTTCGGTTCATAGAGACCGAGCGATTGGCAGTTCACCCTCCCCGAAGTGAGGCAAAGTACGCCTTGGCCCGGGACTTTTTCTACGTGCAAGCGGAGAACAATGAGGTTACAACTCAAAAGACTCATAAAACCTTTGCGGGGCCAAAAGCCATTGGGGACCGCCAGGGAGAGACGAGTGAAAGTGTCTATGGATCCCTTTATTTTTCTTTTCGTTTCCTCCTTTCTTTTTTTGCATCATTTTTACCCCCGAATTTCGCGCGGAGGCGGAGAAGAAAGTTTTACCATAAAACTGGAAGCTTAACGTGGTTATGTCGGATCACGGGGGTAGAGCCCATGACGAATACAAATAAAAACTTATTGAAGCATCGCACTGGGAGATGGCAGCCGTGCACAAGGGGGAGCATCCCCCAGATCGACCGGAGGACGAAGCGATTCGTTGCCTTTTTATGCCGGGACACGTGTCACAGCTTCAACTATCCGTCATTTGTTCCGCGAGAATGTGCCGAACGGAGGTCGTGATTTCAATGGATTCCATAAATCCAGAAAGGAGCATTCCCGCACACACATCGCCGCGGCATCTCGTGTGGAATGTGTCTAAAGAGCGGCAGGCAGCACTCGATGTACAGAGCGGCGCCCCCACGCACCGAGGAAATAGGCCACCATTAGCGGGATTCTCCGTTTGAAGTGGGGAAACGAAACGAAACGAAACGAAAATAATGATGTACATCACATCATCGGATTCCCAGAGAGAGACTCGGCCCTGGTGATGAATCCAATTTGCACGCGCCAAGACGGCACATTTATTTTGCGGCGAAATCATGTGATGTGGCACAATTCCAATTCCGGTTGTGATGGGAATTGCTTGCTTGCGCGCTGAGGAGTGCTCTGTTTTTTTTCTTTCGTGACATCCAATTTGTTGCGACTTTAACTAACTTCATTTGTTGACAGTTATTCCTTGGGCGGCGCCCGGGCGGAGGACACTGCATGGCAGTCAGTCTGTGTGTCCAGCCAACTTTGCGATGTGCGTCAAGTGCGGTGAGGTGCAAAGTGTCGCTTCGAATTGTTTGGCAAATGGCAGCGGCCAACGACCAACTTTTCCAGGTGGCTGCTGGAGTATTTAAAGTTATGCGTGTGTTGTTTTGTTGAGAAGCAGGTTTGTCTCTGACATCAGTCAACCGAAGAGGGAGCGTGCCAGGACGAAGGACAATACATTGCTCCGAGATTTGTTTTGTTCAACGAACGCCCAGGTGCTGGGGCTGCGAAGCCAGAAAATCAGTGAGTTTGGCTGAACAAGAGTTGGCAAAAGTTGGCTGTTGGCTGCTGGAGTCTCTTCAGAGGCATCGCCATGCAAACAGTGGCGGCTTTGGAAACCAGTTACACGTGTCAGAAGTGTCCTGTGGAAGGCTCGTGGTTGGTAAGGCAAATGTCAGTAAACTAAGCAACGAATAAATTGGATTAGACTGTGGAAAGAGTGAACTTCCGGTTGGAGTTGAGCGTAGAAAAACCTTCTCACGAAACCAATGAAAGGTAGTGGGTACTTTGCAGGATCCATTTCAATGGCTAAGGCGTGGGTTACGGCGTTCGTTGTGCCATCGAACGTTCAAATGGTCCAGAAGAGGCCGTCCGCAGAAATAGTCGGTATAATCGATCAAATAATATTGGTCGATCGGAGAACTAAACCGGCATCTCAATTGAGCGAGTACATCACATTTTACATCAATATTTGGACATGGACGACATAACCTCGTGATGAGTGCCGCATTTGTTTACACTCAACCGCAAGTGCAATGACAAACGTGAGAATGCTTCAGTGTTCCACGAACTTCGAGCGCAATTGGAAAAAGCGAGTGCACCAATACAGTATATGAAGCATTGATCCCTGAAAACTCACTAGAGGTGAAGGAAAGATCAAGATTCGGAGTGAATGCTCTCAAAAGAAGCCAGGACCTAGGTGGGTCTTTGCGCCAACAAGGTCATGCACAGACAGAGGTTTTGGGATGACCGAATACTCAGTCCCAGGAAGTGTTTACATTGCATGGGGGAGCAATATATAGTGATTATTATATAAAAAATATTTTATTTTGACACTATGTTTGCGCCAACTCATTGTTGTGCTTAAAAAATACAACTTTCCAGCCGTACTCTTACCAAGCGACAATTAGTTCATGTTCTGGCCTTTATTTCACGTTGCATCTGTCCTGAGCCAAACAACCATCATTCACGGGGTTCCTCGTAGCGCTCATGGTCGTATTTGGTGAATCCTTACCATTTGGAGATTTATTTCCTTCGCCGCCCTGAGAATATTAACTCGGCACAACACAAAACCTCAATAACTTGGACCTTGTAATATGCACACGAGGACCAGGTTCCTGTCCTATCAGCTCTGGCGCATAAAAACATCGTACTGTTCACGTACGCTCGCGTGCATATTGGCGAGCCAATGGCCAATGGATGTAAACACATATGAATGTGGGACTGATCCTTGCCGCAAAGAGAACAAATGAACGCATTGTGGGCAGTTCTCTACGGTTGCCTTCCTTCTGCTCGAATCAAAAATACGAATTTTGAGATCTGGGACACCACGACAAACCGTAACCTAGAATATGAGTTATTTTTACAACAGTGACAACATCTTGCTGGACGACAATCCATCTTTGGATCTTCTCCTTACTGGCCTGCAAGAAAAATTGTCCATGCAAAACCCCATCTGCTCCATCTGCTAACTCAGCTTCGATACCTCGATACCACTTACCGAAGTTAAACTTAATTACAGAGTTCACACATCTTCCTTAAAAATCTTTTCGAAGTCTTGGTTAAAAATGACAGATTTTAGTAATTAGCTTCGTGTTGTTCGACTATCGTAACTGATTTGTCTAGGTTGGGTTGCAAGTGGTCGTATTGTCACGTGCATTAATAATGGGGACGTAGGCTTCTTTCAAATAGCTTTTAAAGCAAACATAAACTCCACGAATGACATCGTAGTGGAGATCCGACGTAGAATCGCCTTTGGCAACCGATGCTACTTCGAGCTGGTTCTTGGAGCCTTCGAAAGAAAAATTCGACGTCGGATATATGGTCCCGTCTGCGAGGAAGCCGAATGGAGGAGAAGACACAAACGCGAACTCTACGAGCTGTACAAGGATGTGGATGTAGTCCGTAAGGCAAAAATCCGTCGACTACACTCTCGGCCACATCGAGCGAATGGACAACAACGCTCCAGCAAAGAGGGTCTTCAAAGCCGAGCCTCCTAGTTCGAAAAGAAGAGGAAGACCGAACCACCGGTACAAAGACCAAGTCATGGCGGATGTAAGACAGCTTGGCCTTGATGACTTGAAGCAGCGTGCCCAGGACCGTCACCGATGGAATGCGGCAATTGCTCGGACTCAGACCAGACAGACCATGGTTCGTCTGCCTGATAAGTAAGTAAGTAAGGTAGGGTTTGCATGTTTACTATGACAGCGAGCCAGTTTTGTCAGTGAACTCCAGTATTAGTTTTACTGCTGTTTTACTGAGATCGCTCAGATAATCGAGAAGGTATTAGCCCCATGTGGCTTTCCTGACCGAGGCGTTCGCAGCTATAGAGGAAGTGTGCTACATAACCCCCCTCTTTTTCATCAACGCAGCTTCTGCAGAACAAATTGGAAAATAGTCCTAGTCTTTTTGGCTGAAGACACACAGTGATTATACCTACTACCGTGGTGATTTTGGTTTTCTTGAAGGAGATCTTGATTTGGTTCAACATTTGGAGTTATGGCATGGGGTTCCTGTTTTGCATATGGCATTCTGTTTGTTGAGAAGGTTAAGCTGTAACTTAGTGGTTAAGGGCTAACCATGTCACAAGAGATCATCTGGAAGTTTTATACCAATTTTTGCGAGTTTGAATATTGCCGTCATACCACAGTTCTCTTTCGGAAACCACGGTTTCATTGTAAACTTGTAAGAGTGAGCTAATTAAGAACTCGATAATGGAGAAACACTTCTTTAAGATGAGCATTTCATTCCCCTAGCATTCAAGGTTCAGCAGGGAGGGGTTTGCTGGAAACATTCACGGGAAAAACTGCAACACTTGCCATACAGTTGTTGGGGTACCCTTAGCAGAGCAAGGAAGAAGGCGTAAATGTTTAGTCAGTCCATGGAAAGTGGAGTAGAAATAATCATAGTCCAAGAAGCTAACAAAACCGGCTTTTTGGGTCGTCTCCAGTCCTATCTTAGTTGTAAAACCTAATTTATTGTGAGCTTTTTAAGCCTGAGAGGAAAATGGTATTTTTTGTGTATCGGGAAAGTAAACAAAAATTCAATGATGCAGGAATCCTTTTCATCCAGCTACTCAGTAGATCTGCATGGTTAGCCCGTTCATTCCAATTGTCTTGTGTTGTACATCAGAGTAAAGTAATGACAAGATGGGCGGCATGAGAACATCTTGGAATATTTTGGTTATGCTGGCACTTTATTTTATTCTCCTTCCCTTAATTATCAATGAAATTGTGGTTTGGTTTATTCAACTTTGTGTTTTTGTGAACTTCACTGCTGACCAAATATTCATATTACGTTGGATCTTGGAAAGATCAGGAGTTTCAAGTTGATACCCACCAGCTGTGCATCGACTTTAAGGCTGCGAATGACCGTATTTGTAGAGACGAGCTATACAGCACCTTGTCTAGCTTTGGCATCCCTGAAAAAATCGTCCGTCCATGCAGAATGACGATGGAGAACGCCCGATGCTATGTCAAGGTCTATAAAGATTGTACCGACATCTTTGATGTCAGAAAAGGATTTAGACAAGGCGACGCATTCTCATGCGACTTTTTTAACACCATTCTCGAGAAGATCGTGCGGAACTCAAATGTCACACCAGTGGCACGATTTTCCACAAATCTGTGCAACTACTCGCATATGCCGATGACATTGTCATCATCGGAAGAACACAACGGGCTATCAGTGGGGCGTTTGTGACCATCGAGAAGGATGCGGCCAAAACGGGGCTTGGGGTTAATGAGGGTAAGACAAAGTATATGCTGTCTTTGAAAATGGTCCACCAACACCGACGTCCTGCACAAAGCGTCACTAAAGACAGCTATGACTTTGAAGTAGTGACAGACTTTGTCTACCTATGCTCCAGAATTAGCGCAAGCAATGGAGGATCACGCTGCCCAATCGCTGCATTTTTGCACTCGGAAGGACACTGAGGAATAAAGCCATCTCTCGAAGAACTAAGATGTCACTATACAAGACCTTTATAGTCCTAGTCCTGCTGTATGGCGCAGAATCATGGACTCTAACTAAGGCGGACGAGGATAATATTGGTCGCTTCGAGAGAAAAGTCCCTCGAATTTTCTTCGGTCCCGAATGTACGGATGGTGTTTGGAGGAGGAGCCTGAATGACGAGCTGTACAGTGACATCGACCTGGTCAAACGAGTTCGAATTTTTCGCCTCAAATGGCCAGGTCTCTTAGAGCGAATAGACACCCATGCTCTGGCCTGGAAAGTCTTCGACTCCAAACCCGAGGGACAGCGCGGTATAGGAGCATCTATGCCCACGGTGGCGCACGCAGCTAGAAGGGGAGCTGAATAATTTGAACGTGCGTGGCTAGCAGAAACTAGCACAAGCACAAACACGGGCTAGATGGAAAGGCATGTTGGCTGAGGCCCAGGTGCACCCCGGACTGTAGCGCCAGCCAAAGAAGAAGAAGAAAGTTTTGTGAGTTTACGATTTGAAGGCAATCAATAGCAATATGTATACCTTGATTCATTCAAACTAGTACAGTCTTTTTTGAACTTGCAATACAATTGGAATATAATAATATGGGTGGCGCTACAGCCCACCACTCGTATTGTGCGTGCTATTATTCTCCTACAGCTTTATGCCGACTCCGAACGGCCAAGTTTGAGAAGCTTTTTCTAGACAGGAAATACTCTTTGAACATTGTCAGTGACTCGGAAAAGGTTGGGCCCACCTCCAACCTACGACGAGATTGGGGTCGACGTACATACCCACACCGCCACGGACCACCACGGTTACAATTGGAATGCTTGTAAATTCTTATTCGCATGGTCATGATAAGCCACAAAGAATAAGCTTCGCAACACGGCCCACCTTTAGGATGATTTAATCTAAATGAGAAACGTTAGTTTCAACTTGACTACTGCACTGCAACAACGTGCACAATCTACTATATTGGATCTTAAGGATGAAATGCGTGATGGCTTGATGAGGCCGTTCAAACATACAATTGGCGCTGTGATACCGACCGACAGAAGATGCGATCTGACAGATTATTGTTTACGACATCGTTTCGTAAGGGAAGTACTAAATGATTTGAAATTGATATCAGACGAGCCAGTGGAATTCTAAGAAGTAGGGAAGACAAACTAACCTCGAACAAAATCTGACTGGTATCGCTTGAGTCACAAGAAGGAATGTGTATCCTTTCATATTCGACAGCCAGGCGCTAGCTCAATGTTTTAAGACGAGCATTACAAGTACAGGGATTGAAGCCGACCCCACCATGAGAACGTCGCCTACCATCCACTGTAGGACCGAACGATGCTAAGGCCATGGCACAATGACACAGAGCTGTTACAATAAATAGAGTCATTTTAGTAAGCAAAATAATAGGCACTTCAATTTAAATAAAAGGAAATAAAAAGGGACCTCTAGTTTGTACGCTTGCTTTCTGTTGTCTCTGTAAAGGACAGCATTTTCAACATGTTGGTCTTGATCCTGCGTTGCCTCGATGGAAAAGCTTACTTTCGAAATAAAGTTCCATAATTCCAGGAATATTTGTAAGCTAAGAAGTCCTTCATATCTGCGTTCGTTCAATGCTCAGACGTGTTGTGGGGCCTCTTACTAAACTCTTACCCTTACCTAAGTCCTTCCCTCGCTTAGCTCTCCCAGGTGTAGCCTTCGGGACCGTACCCGATTCCATTTATAGCGCACAAGACTTAATAACCCATGAATGAATAGTTGAAAGACCACCACACTTGAAGTGTTTCGCCGCTCCTTGAAGCCCCTAAAAAACCCACTTTGCAGTCCACAAAAGTGAAAATATTCCAGGAACGCTGATTAAAACGCCCCCCCGCCTTCTCGTGGTGATAAGACGGCGACCGGGCATTTCGAGAATGCAAACGTATACCCAAGAGTGACTCTTACAGGAATGCACTTAACGAAACCAATTCAGCAATTCCTTAAATTTCATTAGGACTTCTGAGAGGACAATGCGGCCGCCCCGCAAAAAAAGCCAAAGCGAGCGAAGGAGTTCAACACACAAAGCTGCCATCGTTTCGTCCTGACATCCGTCCCACTGCCACTAATCACATTATTTCCCTGCTAAATCCGATTAAAATTAATGAAACCCTCTTTCGGTTGCAAGCGGCGAGAGAGAGGACCAAAAAGGGACCAGAATCAACGGCAGAGAGCACCGAAACAAAGAAATTCTACACGAGTACAGTAGCGCCATTACTTTGTGCAGCTACTTGTCCGTACTTCCCTCCCCTCCCCGATCCATCTACCACTGTGCAGCTTCGCATAAGAAAAACCATCAAATAAGTCATAGACGTGAAGTTTTACTGGAGGGTGGTGGGCGCACTGTGGAATGTATGTTATTACAAACTTCCACTGCAATTAGGTGCATCTCGAAACTACGCAAAGAAGGGAAACCCGTTATCAAGGAGCAGGTAAACGAATGTAATCCTTAACGCGCCACCCTGCCACTCGGCCACCCAATCCATCCGCCCACCACCGCCAGCTGCATGTCCTGGCCTATTCTGGAACAAATGTTTATTATTTCCTTAAGATATATTTACGTTGTTGCTTGTGCTGCCGCTGCCGCTGCTGCTTTTCGCTGTAATTTCAGACAAAGACTCGAGCTGAGAGCATCCTCCACCGAGGGGAGGGGGAGCAATCGTGCGACGGTGTTGGGTGACTACAAGATCAATATACAAGCGCACACACGTCCACCGGCCACCCACATACACAAGCAACTTGTTGTCTATTTTTTTCCATTTCTGTTGTGACAGGGATGTCGGGTGGGTGGGGGTGCGCCCACCAACCACCCACGCCAGTGCAGCAGCAGCAGCATCAGTGGAAAAAGCAACAGTACAGCAAAAACAGCAACAATCAGGATACAGACACACTCGCACCCGAACCAGCCACAAGCACAACGAAAGCGAATCCATGGCTGTGTGCAAGTGATTTCGATACTAAAACGGAAAAAGAAAAAACAAGAGAAACCGACAAAAAAAAGGGAAGAGGAACGGCACGTAAAACAACAGCCAAGCCCGGAGACGGGCGAGTGTATTGGTGTGCCATCGCCGCCGCTGCCGCCATCCCACATTGAACTAGAACGAGATGAAAGCTCGGCAGAACCCTGGCCGTAACCAAGGTAACCTTCTGGGGTCCTCCAGGATTAGCTTTTCGTCATTTTTCATTCTTCTCTCTCTCTCCGTTTTGCACCAGGATGTGGGGTGGCTGAAAACCGCCGCCACCGCCATCGCCCGCCCGGCCGCCCTCTCGAACGATGGGGTATTAGCCCCAAATGGGTCGATGGGAATGGAAAACTATGTGCTTTCTCCCAGTGCTTGCACTCAATCAAAAGCAAATATTATATTAATAAATGGATTTTCCATTTTATAGACGAAAGGACTGGTCCGGCTCTCTGTGTGAGTGTGTGCGCGGAGAGAACGGAATGCAAATAGACAAAGAGCGCATTCAGTTCGATGTACCATCCGAACCATCCGAACTCTCCCGTTCCACGTCCTGCTGGGACTGCTGCTGCTGCTGCTGATGGTCCTGATCCGTTTCGCCGTGGCATGGCCATGATGTGGAGTGGTTGGCT
>OU744317.1:26223076-26258463 GCA_916610145.1 Eristalis arbustorum
GGTGAATAGGTAGGTATGTTGGTAAGTGGATGCCCTTGCGACTTTGCGACCGCGGCTCACTTGGACCAACTAGTTGGGTTAATTGTGCCCGAGATTTTGTGTGTACTACTATCATGAGACCTTAAGGAACTACTGGAGCCATCCTAATGCGTTTTGGTTTCTTAGCTCTACACCGCACAAGTTCACCAGCTCTGCAAAGTAGCCAAGTGCTTGCCCAAGTACTGCTTCCTTCTCTTAGCTACGTCTGGGCATTCGCAGAGCAGATGATGGATAGATTCTATACCTTTCCCATCTCTCCAGATCCGGCAAAAGTCGTTGTGTTGTATTTTCAGTCGTGATTCATGCGTACTTATGGCAGAGGGTCCGGTAAGGACCAAAACAAATGTGAGCACGTCATTGCGACTAGAACTTATCACTGACACTTTTTTAATTAGCGTCCGTCACAGGACAATCGCTATTGCCAGTTTCCTGACTTTTTCTATCTAGGCGCTCTCTAGCTAAGCGGCGAGAGCGCTTAAAACATTGCTAGGGATACATGAAGTTCTGATCCAATCTTCGTGAGATTGTCCGCTTTTTTTGCCTTGAATGCCAGTATGACCAGGTATCCAGCACAGTGCTACCGTGGATATTTCTCTGACGCTTTGTCTACATAACCTGACCAGCTTCGAAGTATAAATACGTCGTGCGTTAAAGCAACTTACATACTTCATGACTGTCTAGTTAAGCATTTGTTTGTACAATGCATTTTTGAGACAATCTCTGGTCTAGATCATTCGGAAAAACAGAGCCCAACATTGCACTCACATACTCTTATGCTTTTGTGCATTAGTGCGCCGCATTTCATAGTGCCGTTCTTGATGCAGACAATGGATTCTGGAACTCTTCCAGCTACTAGCCTGGATGACTAATTAATGCTTAATTTAATTCGAGGTGAATTTCTGAGCAAACGCCTAAGCATAGAAGATAACTGGGAACAACTTCTTCTTCTTCTTCCTCGTGTGGCGCTACATTCCGGGGTGGACCTGGGACCCAACCAACAAGCCTCTTCAACTAGGACGATCTCTAGCTAGCTGTCGCCAGTTTCGCACACCAAGTTAGTTGAGGTACTTCTCCACTTGGGTGCGCCATCTTAAACGCGGGCGTCCTCTGTTGCGTTGCCCCTCAGGCTCGGATTCGAAGATTCTTCGGGCCTTAGCTCTACCTAGCTACCGTAGGCGTTGGATCCGTAGACGCCTAACTAGACTCATGTCGCTGTACAGCCCGAAAAGTTCGTGGTTGAATCTTCTCCTCCAGAACAACAAAACAGGACCAAAGACCGCACTCAGAACTTTTCTCTCAAAGAATCCAAGGACTTCTTCATCCGCTTTCGAGATTGTCCATGCCTTCGCGATGATCAGTTTCTTATATTGAGTCAACTTGGTTCTTCGAGAGAGGCCTCTATTACTCAATTGACTCCAAAGAAACAGCGGTTGGTAAGAGTTATTCTACGCTCTATCTCGGCACTGATGTTATAAGTACAATTTACGCCGGAGACGATGTAAGTGAAGACCTTGACTACCTCGAAGTTATAGCTGCCCATTGTGACGCTCTGTGCAAGACGTCGATGTTGTATGTCCTTATTTGAGGACAGCATATACTTCGTTTTGCCCTCATTCACGCCTAGACCCATTTTAGCCGCTTCCGTCTCAATGTTAGCAAATGCCTCACTGACGGCTCGCTGAGTTCTGCCAATCACGTCGATGTCTTGTAGGTATGCTAACAATTGCACGGACTTCTGGAAGATCGTGCCTCTAGTGTTGGCGTTTGAGTTTCGCACGATCTTCTCCAGGATGATGTTGAAGAAATCACTTGAAAGCGCGTCGCCTTATTTAAAACCTTTTTTGACATTGAAGGTCTCGATGAGACCTTGATGGAGCAGCGAGAGTTCTCCATCATCATTCTGCACAGCCTGTCGAGTTTGGCAGGAATGTCAAAAGTAGACATGTGGTATAGCTAGTCTCTATGCACGCTGTCATATGCGGCCTTGAAATCGACGAACAGGTGGTGAGTGTCGATTTGCATTTCTTGGGTCTTTTCCAGGATATGCCGTACTGGATCCAGTGGATCTGGTCTACTGTGGACTTTCCTGACCTGAAGCCACACTGACACGGACCTATCAGATTATTAATGAACGGCTTCAGGCGGGTACACAAACGGGAGAGTAGATCTTATACGCGATGTTAAGGAGACTGATCCGTATTATTTAAGCAAACTTTTTGTAATAATCCATTTTTAAAAGTATTAAATAGTACTGCAGTCATTTAGATTTCGATCCCATAAATTTTGTACAATGGGATTTGGATATTTTTTTTTATTGGTTATAATCTAGTTCTTAACAACGATGTCATGTACATCATTAAAGGCTTAATTTTGGTTAAGTTATACAGAGTATAGTTAAAGAACCATTTTTTGTGTGGTCGACAAAATTTACCACAACGATATCGCAAGATAGTTCTTTCGAATTTTCCGAGTTCTTTTGCTACCGTGTGAGGTGGTGAACCATGAACTAAACCCGTATGAAATTATTGGTCTTACGAGTGTCTTATAAATGAGAATCGTGGTATTTTGGGCCAAATGTTTAGAAGACAGTATCTTTTTCAGAAAAATAGCGGCTAATTTTGCTCTTACTAGAACTTTTCTGGCGTGCTTATTAAATCTGAATTTGTTTCCGAACAAAACGCCTAACTAAGTATTTTCGGTTTTTATTGGAACAGTCACGTCTGCAATACAAAAGCAACGATTTTAGCTTTCTTTAACTGCATTTCTAAGTCATTACCAGAAACGTTCCTGAAACAAGTTAGTCGACATTTACTTACATTAATGTTCAAAACAAAATGATTTTAAGTGTGACACAAAATTGGGCAAGTCGGCTTGGATTTTCTCCAGCACATGTATCGACCTTACAGCTGAGGCTAAGATTTGCTTGTCATCTTCAACATATCATACACCACAGGCTCATTTTCTGTCACATGGATGATCCCACATACCCAATGCCTTTGTCTACCATTGAGTTTGTTGTCTAACAGAATTAGCTGTTTGTTGAGTTTCTGCTTGATCTAAGCTAAAACACAGTCCGAATTCTTCAAAACGTGACGCTATACGGGAGAAAAACTTGAAAAATAAGTAGAAACCCTCGTTTATAATTAAACGTCTTGAAGAGTAAGCAGAAATTCAGTTATTTCCTCAATCACACTATTGTCATGTTATTTCTGCATCGAATCCTCATACAAAAAGCACTGCGATAATTTAAGGCTTAAAGGAACAAGATAATGCATACTCTGAAAACCAAGCGGAATGCGTTCAGATGCAAGGGTATAGCAACCTTTGCAGACGATTAAGTGAAACGTCACGGTACATCAATATGTATTTTGATAGATGATTCATGTAAACAGTGGCTCATGCGTGACTGAAAGAACATTGGGTTTGGCATAGAATTCGTGTTACATCCTACAGGGTGATCTGGTCTTTTAATTTTCTCGCAGTAATGTTTCGATAGTGGCCCGTGGCGTTGGGGGTACGTGCGTCGACCCCAACTTCGACGTCGTAGGTTCGATTCCTGCTCTGTGCGACGAAAATAATTTTTCACGACCCCACCTCTTTCGATCCACTGACAATGCAATGGCTGTCTAGAAAAAGCTTCTCAAACTTGGCCGTTCGGAGTCGGCATAAAACTGTTGGTTCCTTCCTCTCGTGAGAGAGCAATAGCACGCACAAGAGGAGTGGTTGCTTAGAAGCTAGGCCCTGGCCCCCTACGGGCCGTAGCGCCACCCATATTTTTATTATTATAGTAATGTTTCGATTTTTAAGGAGATAAACAGTGACAATCAATGACGGATGCTGATCGTGGAAAAGTGGTACAGGCTCTGAAATGACCTTGTTGAATAATCACTGTTGGGACTTTACCAGAATGGTGGTAGATCTACTTGTTCTTGCGGGATTTTCAAATCTACCACAATTACTACCCAAAGCGCAAAATCGACTACACTTTCTAATTCTTCGACTTTTTTCCCATTTTTGGGTTTTTTTTTAGCGTCGTAGCCCCTCTATGAACACAATTTTTAACGAAAATGAGTACACAAAATTACAAAGACGTGCTATAACTGACGACTGTGCTAGCAAAGTGTGAGTACAGAGGATAGTGAGGAGCTGTTCCGTTTATGAGAGCAGCGTTGACGTGGTATGTGAATTTTCTTAGAAATTGAATAGATAAACCCGATCTACCACGGTTTTTTTTAAATCTACCACGCTCTTTTTCCAGATCTACCACGCTTTAAAAATTTCAAGCCCCAACACTGTGGATGATCCTAGATATTCCCAAAGCTCAAGAGAACGAAAAAAGCACTTGAGGAAACCATAAGGAATGTAAAGAAATGTATGCTTATGTGAACGAAAAACTTGCTTAAATAATTATATATCTAGCTCTACAAAGTGCACTTAGCCTAGGCTTAGCTTCTATTGCGGGTCTCCCTAAGTATTGTCAACTTTTATATTTTTCTATGAGCATACTTAAAATTCCAACACACAACATCCAATTCCACAGCAGGAAACAAGATTGAACGAAACTTAACGAAACTGAACAAAGTGGTCAACACAGTGCTTCACTAATCACTATTGCTTAATTTCACTGAACGCCTTATCGTCGTGTGCGGTGCTCACAATGTGACCACACAACCATGACAACCATCCATTTCTAGACCATTACTCTTTTGCTTATTCAAAGGCTTTTCAATTCGGCCTTAAAGAGAGTTACGTTTCTGCACCCGTACAGCAACCTAAAGCAATAGTCTCCTCACTTTCATTCTCCATCATCGATGACATACTCTCAAACCCCACTGTAGTTGCATTGTGAAAGCAGCACAAAAAAGAATGAAAACAAAGAAGGAACCTAAAATGAAACTGTCAATACAATGATTCTGCTCTCGCTCTCACTCATAACTTTCCATCAAGGGATGCTGAAATATTCACCTGGGATTCCCAGGTTGAGCAGAACTCACCCACACGCGCACGCACACCGACACAGAGTCCAGCACACCACCGCATCCGAATTGAGTTGGGATGACGACGACAGGGTGATGAATTTCCCTTTTGGATCGATTCCAATACAAAAACAAAGAAAACGAACGAACAGGAAACAGGGCAAAATTTCTGCTGACTGACAGAGAAAAACTGTAAAATTTCACAAACGACGAACGTGAAGGTGAAGAACAAACAAAGCAACGAAAGTGGGGACCAAAGTGGAGGTTAGAGTGAGAGAGTGCGACGGTGAGAGCGAGAGAGAGAAGGGGACCTAAGGAGAAGACATATCTTTGAAATTAAAGAGGAATTCCATGTGCTTCGTGTTCTTTCTTCGGCTCAAGAGTATCTGGCTGATGTCTCCTTGACAACCTTACATGGCCGGATCCCTGGTGGAGGCTGTTGGCTGGTGCTGGGTGGTGGGTGGTGGGAGACAGGGTGATGCCTGGGTTATGAACACAAAGAGCTGTCGTTTGGCGGGTGAGGGTACCTGTTGTGTGCGTGTGCGGTAGCTGTGTGGGGCTCGGTGTGCACGGACCTGTTTGATTAATTTAATTTATCTAAACAATGCGACAGAACGACGCACGTCGGGGGTGGATGCTGAATATTAACGCCACAGCTCGTCGCTGACAGTGTAGCCGACCGACGACCGACGAACGACGACGCCCCGAATGGGTACAGCGAGCAACGCAACGACGTATATCGACCTTAATTTGGTTCATCTACCTGAGATCCATGATTAAATTATCCGATATCCTTGTGAATGTGCAGCCGCTTTAACTAATCAAATGCCCGAGGTCCTGCTCACAAAGCCCCGCACAGACACAGCCACGGGCACTCGCACAGACTCCCTGCCAAATACGGTAGAATTTTCCAATTAAGGGTATTTAAGGATCCGCCCAAGCCCGTCGCAACGATAAGTAGACAATTCCAGCACTCGATTTGACTAGGAGTCGACTGCCAAGCGCAACGGCCTCAAGTGGATACACGGCGGCGGCAGAGGCACTCAAGCGCGACGCAGAAACCAGCCGATTGGGGAGCTCGGGCTAATTATCCTGTCAAGGAGGGCGCCCAATAATATCGTATAAGTAAATTCGAAAAGATTCCCTCGATTCTGGGGCGGGGGCGCACAGGTGCGCATATCCGGAGGGAGGGAGGTCTTCCATCTTGATACTGAATTTATGCAGTGCACAGCCTCGCCCTACACGTGCTGGGAATGCCCAAGCGGGCTGGCCCCTGTAATGAAATCTTTGTAGGACGTGTCTTAATGGTTATATTTACGACCCAGTTACCCGTAAGCTTTAATTACGATATCCCGTTTAGGAGTTTACGGACGCAGGGGTTTCACCGGTGCCACGCTACGGGAGTCTGCTGTCCGTGTTGTATTGATGTTCAGATAAACGAAATCGATGTTCCTGAGTGGCTTTAATTAAACTGAAACCAATTAACGGCGGAACGGCTGCCGAACTAAGGCGGATATGGGTTCATTAGCAAATGCCGCTGCTACCCTCCTTGTGGATTTTCTTTCGGCCCCAGAGGGCAGCCGCTGCCAAAGGAGTAGGTAACGCCATCGATTGCGGGACTTCACTTGGCACAAAAGTTCTCTGAAGTTCGCCCGCAGTCTTGGCGGACGCTTTGATGTCCGAACGGGCGCCGAACCTGTGCCGGATGTGCCGTGCTATTTGAGTTTGGACTACAAATTGTGGCAGACACCTTTGTGCGGCTACACTGGATCGGCATTAATTATGCTCCCGAATCACCGGAGTTAAAGGCAGAAAATGTGGTGATTGCTTTCCTTGGGGGAGGGGGTAACCAAATTGGATGCCCTCTACTCCACAGCCTGGTAGATGGTTTAGAAGATGGTGAGCCTCCCTCCTATTCGCAATTAAAATTGAGGCCACTTACTTTTGTAGCGCTAATGCCATAACCTGTCACGGGCAACGGGAACAGGAGGGTTAGTTTAAGCGAAAGGATTAAACTTAGTCATTCGCTAAGACTAGGTTTTAGGTTTTGAATCCAAGCCTAAAGCGTAGAAGACCAAACACAAATCCGTTTTAGTTAAGCTTAAGCTCGCTGTGCAGTCAGTTCAGACTTCTAGTGTTCGGAATCGGCGTTGACTAAACCAAATAGACAAGTGATATCGCATAGAAAATTTCAGAATCGTCAACACAGATGGAGGGCCGTAGTAGATGGCGGCTTCAATGGACGACATGGCGTCTTCTTTCAGTACTTCAATAGTTCCAGCAGTAGTCCTCGGTGGGTAAGCAGGAATGCACATCTAAGGTGTTACGGTATATTCGGTCGCGATGCGTGCTTATGAGACAGTGGCTTGTAAGGACTCCATTTAGTGTGCACACTTCCTTGCGAATGAAGCTGATCAAGATATCAATATATCTATTGCTCAGCGTCAACCAGATGACAGCTAAAAAAGGCACACGGCTGCAGATCAACACCCAACGATGTAGAGCGTTTAGACAACACTGCTTCAGGCCGAAGAATATTTGGCCCTCGAAACTGGTGGACCTCTGCCAATGCCAACATGTGTCATTTTAGACAACTGGCTAAAATCGAGGTAGGCGGAACGGTTTTTTCTGCTTCTTCTTTGGGCTCAAGAGGCAATTGAGTAACAGCGCCATCTCTCGAAACACCAAGTTGACCTTGTATAAAACCCTGATCATCCCAGTCCTGCTCTATGGCGCAGAGACATGGACGCTATTGAAAGCGGATGAAGAAGCTCTTGGTTGTTTTGAGAGAAAAGTTATACGCACGAACTTTGGTCCTGTTTGCGTTGATGGCGTTTGGAGCAGAAGGTTCAACCACGAACTGTACGGGCTGTAGAGCGGGATGTACCTGATGGATAGGTCATGTAGAGCGTACGGACAACACAGCTCCGGCCCGAAGAGTCTTCGACACCAAGCCATTGGGACAGCGCAACAGAGGACGTCCTCGCACTAGATGGCGCACACAAGTGGAAAAGGACCTCAACCAACTTGGTGTGCGCAACTGGAGGCAGCTGGCGAAAGATCGTGCTGGCTGGAGAGGCATGTTGGTTGAGGCCCAGGTCCACCCCGGACTGTAGCGCCAATCAAAGAAGAAGAAGAAAGAACGGTTTTTTGGTTCACACTTGAGACCCATGTTCATCGCAGACTGTATTGCCATCAGGAGAATATGTTGACCACCACACGTTTTGAGGGGTTCATACGAGAAATCCAATTTGAGCGGATTGGCTGGTACCTCGATAAAGTTGTCGTCGACTGCTGCTATAGACCATGGCTTCTGGCTAATGGTTTTAAATGACCCCCACGATATTCACATGTCGATAATATTCAGCGATTGCCACAGGGAATGTTCCAAATCATTCAAAGATGTCGGCGCCATTCAATGAACGCGGGTACCTTAAACAAAATTGGGTATTTTGACAGCTCTTATATTACACGAGGTTGCTCATCAAACCCAATAGAACTTTTTTCATCAACATTTCAAACAAAAAATAGTTTCGTTGGTGAAGCCAGTCCTCTTGCAACCTTTCTACGACCAACTCACTGCAAATTAGATGCAGAATATGTACATACACAGTTGCCTTACTATACAATCCCAATAGCTGTGAAAGCAAAATAATGAGTAGTTCACGGTCTTCAATAACACCGACCGGAACTTACTTGCTCAACAGGCCTATGGAATCTCTGATGGTCCTGGAATCGCTGTCTTCTGTTCGCGATGACTTTGTCTTTTTTCCGGTGGTTCGGTCACCTCCTCCTCGAACCAGAAGGCTCGCATTCGAAGACGCTCCCTGATGGATCGTTGGACTTCATGTGCTCGATGTGGTCGAGCCGATGTAGTCGACGGATTTTTGCCTTCCGGAATACAGCTCGTAGAGTTCGCGGTTGTGTCATCTCATCCATTCACGTTTCGTGCAAACAGGACCTTCGGAGGTACCAAGTACCGGCTTTGCAGTTGGCTTATAGTTCCACTCGGTTACATAAAGTAGGACTAGCATGATAGAACTTGATTTTAATCCCTTGAGTCAAGTGTTTCGAGCCCAGTTGTTTTGGCTAACCGTGGCGTCGATGCAGATTGCCACGAAGATGTCATTGTGGATTTCATGTTTGTCCCTAAGTAGACAAGCTGTCGATTTTGAAGTTTTGTCCCAGGTGAGGTGTGACTGATCGATTCTTGTTCGACAGTACATGCATATTTCGTCTTGTTCCCAAGTACCATAAGACCAGCTCGTTTCGCCCCTTCTTGAATCGCCGTGAAGGCTTCCAATATGGCACGTTGTCATCAGCGTATCCCAACAGTTGGTGTCACTTTTAGAAGAAGTGCCATCCATGTATACTTTTTCCGGGCGGTTTTCTTTCTGCGGTGTGAAATTGAGGAAATAAGACAACATCGCACCTCCTTGCCTTGAAATTCGGTGCAGGTTTCAAACGAGGACCCATACCTCGAACCGGAATACACGGTGCATCGCGTGGTGCGACACAACCGGGTCAATGCGCACGGGATCTCGAATTCGGCCATCGCTTCGACTAATTCCTTGTAATGCTGTCATATAAAGCCTTGAAATCGATAAAAATATGATGAGAATTTATTGAAACTCGCTTATCTTCTCCAGGATTTGCCTTAGTATGAAATAGTCGATTTGCCGGGCAGGAGGTCGCACTGATACGTACCGATTATATAATAGTGGCGCTACAGCCCATAGAGGGTCAGGGCCTAGCTTCTCAGCAACCACTCGTGTTGTGCGTGCTATTATACTCTCACGAATGAAAGGGACCTAAAGTTTATGCCGACTCCGAACGCCCAGGTTTGGGAACCTTTTTCTAGACAGGAAATACATTTTGAGCATTTTCAGTGACTCGAAAAGGGTGAGGCCGTAAAAATTATTTTGGTCGCACAGACCAGGTATCGAACAAACGATATCGAGGTCGAGGGGTCGATGCCTACAACGCCACGGGCCACCACAGGCATTAGACGGTTTTTTGCCTTCCACATCCTGGTACAGCTCGTAGAGTTCGGGGTGTGATAGGAAATACGTGGAAGTCGAATTTTTCTTTCGAAGGCACCAAGAATCAGGTAAGCTGATTTGCTTAGTGTCCAGCTTTCGGCTCCATAAAGCAGGACTGTCAAAATAAATCTTTTGTAGAGCATGATTTTGGTCCTTCGAGAAAGGAATATTGAGCACAGTTGTTTTTACACACCGAAGTAGCATCGGTTGCCAATGACGCTGCTACGTCGAATCTCTACTAAGATGTCGTTTATAAAGTTCGTGTTTGTTCCGATGTTGGCGAAGTCCTCCACCACTTCGTAATTTCAGCAGTCGATCGTGACATTTTGTTCCAGGTGGTGAGTGACACATCGATTCTTGGTCGGCAGCATACATTTCGTTTTTCCTCTTTAACTTAAGACCAGCTCGTGCCGTAATGACAGCTTCCACTAAGACACGTTGGGAACAGTCGTCGATGTCAATATCATCTGCGTAACCCAACAGTTGGACTAGCTTGTGGAACATACTGCCTTCAGTCATCTTCTCTAGGACCAGTTTTAAAAAATCAAACTACAGCGCACCTCTTTGCGATATACAGCGCATGATTTCGAATGGCTCAGAGCCTTGAGATCCTCTAGCCTCGAACCATCGTGTTAGAGTGGTGCGACGCAATTGGATTTTCTCGCGAGGGATTGTTACCTTCCGGCCATTGCTTCTAATAATTCCTTGTGATCAAATGCCTTAATATCGATAAAAAACGTGTATCGATTCGAAACTCGCTGGTCTTCCTTATGGTCTTCCTTATTAGGACTATAGTCGATTGGCCGGGCCGGAAGGCGCACTGACAGTGTGGTGCATAATGGCTTTAGACGTTCAGACAATACGCTGGCCTTGTAGGCGACTTGAAGAAGGTATATACCTCTATAGTTGTTGCAAGAGGTAGGATCTACATTTTTTGTAAAAGGAGGATATGGAGCTAATACTCTAGTCGTTCGGCATGCTTTCGTCTTTCCCAATTCGGCAAATAATCTGATGCATGCTGCACATACCAGAACATTGTCACCAGTCTTGGAGAACTCTGATGGTAAGGTACCTGAGCCTGCGGCTTTGTTTTTGCTGTTCTTAAGACTTTCAGTAGCTGTGCGTCACTTTTTCCGCAGGAATTGGGATTTCGCTATTCCCTATCAAACTCTGCTGGTCAGGCCCATTGAGCAGCCGTTGGAAGTGCTTCTTCAATTCATGCACTATCCCCCGCTAGCCGGCAACTAGATAACTACAACAATTTCGAAGCGGCTGTGTGCCTTTCCTAAAGCCTGAGGCAAGGCTTTTCTTATTTTTTTACAAAGGGCCTGTACTTTAAGCTAAAATAATCGTATACCAGCAATCGTATTATATGTGGTTGAATTCTATTGATCTCCTATCAGGCAACGAATGCAGCCCTTAGAGGGAAAGCTTCTCACAATGGATTGACTTCGGCTAGAGCTCATTGTGGCCTGCCTAATTTTGAGCACAATTAAATTTGCTAGGCTACACCATGTAAACGCTAAGCGCAGAACCTATCCCCAACCATCATCACCCCCACTCTCGCACTGCCATCCCCATGTACAGGGGCACCCACGAAAACTTCGCAAACAGATAAAACCCACGTTCAAAAACAACTGCGAAAACCGCATAAACAATTAGAGCCGCCGCGGCGGCTGGAGAGCCCTACTTCGAAGAAACCATTATCCGTTTCGCATTTGATCTCGACTCTCGACGCCCGACCGCAGGACTCGCATCAAACCCGCCGCGCGCCGTACGTGAATGGAAAGTTTTGAAGCACTCTGTTGAATGCGAACGACGAACCCACACGCCAGTCATTTGAAACCCTCATTACGCCCGCTCCTCTCCAGCGAGGACGTGTCGGCAAAAAGAATACACCACACGTGTGGCTGGGGGGCAGGGTGCCAGTGCGAGTATTTATATCAAAATAAAAAGAATCGCCGATAAATTACCGTTAAATTGCTATTTCCACTTTGTATACTTAAAATACCCGCTCTCGTGGAAACGATGGGAGCAAAAAAAAAACAGAGATGAAAATACGTTCCACCAAGCAATTTACAATTTGAATGAACAAACGATACACGAGTTCGTTCGTTCGGTCGGTTTTTTTTTCCGTAGCGCTGTGTTTACTTTCAACAAAAACCAACATCGTGTCCTATGCAAGGATCAATTCAAAGCCAGGTCCGCTTGAGTCTCCATCATCGCCATGGCTACACCAGTGGTTACCATGCATCTCCGGCATGCACAAAAGTAACCAAGCCGTCCGCCCGGGAGTAGTGGGGCTGCGGCGGAGTCACTGTGTGTGTGTGGCAACATCATCACCACCGGCAACGGAGAGCCGGGCGTGTGTGCAGGATAAATTCATCTCTCTAATTGTTTCCTTGGAGCGTTATTCGCCTTTATGCAGATTATTTATATGTTGCTTTGTTGGCACGTACACATGTACACACACGTTCGTTCGTTCGTTCGTTGCAGAGAGGCTGGGGCTGAGGCTGAGGCACAGACAGACCCTCATCCGCCAAACTATCGTTCTGCAGCAGAAGACGAAAGATTCCACACAGAGATACGGCGTTTTGCCATCCCCCCGCACATACACACGTGCGCACATTCGGTTTTTGTCAATTAACAAAATTATATATGAAGTGATCTTAATTAAAAGCTCTCAAAAGCATTCATTATGCCCTCGAGACTGAACGCTCGTTCCATGATTATTACACAAAACGTCATTCAGTTCGACCACGTAGTGCGGTATGGGAGCCGGGCTGAGCTGAGCTAAGCGCGGGTGGCACGGGTGGCACACGGTCTGCGGAGGGATGAGCTCAAGTGGCTTAGTCCGGGGAGGCGGATGAATTTGCTGCAACCCATCCGGTTATGGCCGAATCGAGTGAATGCGGCAAGTGGGAACGAGAATATCCTAATTGGAAACGAAGGTGGCAGGGCTTAAGCCATCTCATCTCGTCATCTCTTGAAGAACAAACAGTTAATGCGAAACGAAAATTTGGTTTTAACGTCGTACCTGATTTGTATCCCCTATGAGGATGGCCACGTATGTGTACAGTGGGGTGTGAAAGGGAACTTTCGCGTACAGTGAACAGGTTTTATCCTTTGCTTAGACTTGTGGTACGTGGTTCGGCATAAGACGTGAGGGATTCCCACATGTTTTGGCGTATTTAGCTAACTCGTGCTTGATCATCACAGTCCTGCTCTATGGCGCAGGGACATGGACGCTATTGAAAGCGGATGAAGAAGTCCTTGGTCTCTTTGAGAGAAAAGTTCTGCGTACGATCTTTGGTCCTGTTTGCGTTGATGGCGTTTGGAGGAGAAGGTTCAACCACGAACTATACGGGCTGTACAGCGGCATGCACCTAGTTAAGCGTCTTCGGATCCAACGCTTAAGATGGCTAGGTCATGTAGAGCGGATGGAAACCACAGCTCCGGCCCGAAGAGTCTTCGACACCGAGCCACTGGGACAGCGCAACAGAGGATGTCCTCACACTAGATGGCGCACACAAGTGGAAAAGGACCTCAACCAACTTGATGTGCGCAACTTGAGGCAGCTTGCGAAAGATCGTGCTGGCTGGAGAGGCATGTTGGTTGAGGCCCAGGTCCACCCCGGACTGTTGCGCCAATCAAAGAAGAAGAAGCTAACTCGTGCTTGAATGGTTGCATTTTCAACAAATAAAGCACCTCTGTCAGTAGTCAGTTGCCCATATGAACTTTGGTGGGGAAATGAGAATCTGTGCATGTCATGGAGCCCCAATCTTTAAGTTCATGTTTAAGACCTTACGGTGTATTCAAGGCCCAACGTCAAGAGGTTAAATGTCTGGTTTGCTTCAGAAATTCATGTCCTCCCACAAGTAGCACATTTTGAGACGTACTGAAGGCGAAGCTTGCATTAAATGACTTGTCCGAATGCTGAGAACACGCAGTTGTAATGATCTGGTGTTCAATAAAGTAAGTAAACGCCTTCCAAGGGAATGTATTTTTCGGTTTTAACACTGGATCACTCAGACTCAAAATTGGTGATCCATTGCACTATGATGACGAGCCTATATCATCAGCTCACCTCATCAACACCGAATGTCTGCTACCTGATGGGAGTAAGGCTGGGTTAGGTTAGGTAGTAGTGGCTGTCTGCTAAGGGCAGTCGCACTTAGGCCAGAGTAGGCCCATTGTGATACCACGCGGATTGACTTCTCCTAACACTGGAACCAGTTGGTGCTTCTAGTAAAGCGATTTAGCAGGCCAATGCTGGCACTATTTGGCTCATTACACCCGCTGAAGTAGTAGGCTCCTAGGTGTAGGAACCTACGACGAGCCAGAGCACTACAAGAGCAAAGTAGGTGATGAATGTTCTCTTCCTCCTAATCATCCATACAGCTTCTGCAAAAATCATTATATGGGACACCCATCCTAAGCATGAGTGCTAATTGCACAGTGTCCCGTAATGACTCCGATAAGGGTCTTTAATGAGTGCTTGCTGAGTCCAAGTAGACTGAGTGACCGTTTTAGGTTAAGTGTTTGCCAGATTTCTTTTGTTTTAAGGCAGGTGGTGCCTTCTAGCCATTTGTCATTGGTGGCTTTAATTGTGTGAATCTTTAAAAGATGGCTGTAGCAATTGGATGGAAGGTGTTACCCCTGTTATTTATAGAGAAGAGGTTGTACCACACCTGGCGAGTTAATCGGCTTTACAGTTTCCTAGTATGTCCCAATGTCCCGGCACCTACATGAGGTGAATGTTAAAATGCTCGGCCATCTCGTTAAGACACAACCTGTAATTAAGGGATGCTTTTGAGTAGAACATGACACTGTCCAGGGATTTTATGTTGGCCTGACTATGAGAACAGATATGTGATATCACGTTGTTTTTGAGCCTGATAACGCCTCTTTAATCTGCCTGAAAAACCTACAGGGATCGGGGAGCTTCAAGGAGACAGTAATGTTGAGATCTTGATACGAGTAAAGGCAGGAAAGTTTCATGGACAGAGTTTCATCGCGTAGTCCTGGCACACTTCGGACTTTGTCGAAGGTGCGGTGGCCCATAAGTCGCCTTCAGTTCGTTTTTGTTTTTGTTTGAGATATCGAGAATGTCGTGTGATTTTTTAGACACCATGTGGTTAGCTGGAGTCATGGAGAGTTATGCCAGTCTTACATTCCTGAACTAGCCTGGAAGTTGTTAAAAGGTTAAGCAAGGCCTTAAGCGGAGCATGGCTTTCAAATACTTTGCCTGTTCCAACTGTTCTTCTGCGGAAGACTCTTCCTGTAGTTTGATTTCATTTTCAGGTCAGTTATCAGTTAATAATGAAAAGGGTTTTCAATTGGGACTTGACAACTATGAACTAGCCCTGTGAATGCCCAGTGACTAGGAATGCCACTAACATCGCGCGCCCATAATTGGAAAATGAGCTCCTTGGTCTGCGAAACAGAGATCACTATAGTTAAAGAGGTTTGTTGTTTGAGTGTCAGGCCCACCGCGGGCTGTAGCATCATACAAAGAAAAAAAAAGCACGGATGTTCCCGTGCCACTGGCACGACGGTCAGATCGAAGTGTCGAACTGCTGCCCTTCATGCTTCTGTCACAACCAAAGTAGAACAGCCAATGTTCACTGTGTTCTGGGAGACAACACAAGTCTTGCGGAAGACCTGCACCCTTATAAGATAAACTGAACTCAAGAGCAAAAGCCAGTCTATCACATGAAGGAACATACGTTATCGGAATTTACTCTAGAAATCTTAGAAGCGGATGACTAATTTCGACACGAAATAATTTTTAAGAGAAAAAGCCAGTCTATAATATGAAGGGATGTACGTTCTCGGAATTGACTCTAGAAAACTTAGAAAAGGGTTACCAATTTCAACGCAAAACATTTTTAGTCGTGAAATACGCTTTTTCAAATTTTCCTCTTGCTCCTGTGCTCCGTTTTTTTACCAGTTAAGGACACGTTGCAACATTATTTTATGAGTCAATTACGTGGATTGGACACGAACGATTATTAATCGGTTTCAAGAAGACGGTGCCACATGCCGCACAATAATTCGATGAACATGCCATATCGAAAAGTGCTCCTGTCGTTTGCCGGCTATATCGTGTGATGCAACCACTAGACTACGTTGAATCATTCGTCGCCAACAGCGTCGTTAGAGCTCGCTCAAAGTGAATGTTTCACAAGAGCTATCGGCCGCGTTCGTGTGATCTTAGATTGGGTTGTGGACATTCAAACCAACAGATCATGTCTTGACCATGAAGGAGTAAGATAGTTGCCTGACTCATTGCTTAACCGTACCTCTCACTGGTACAATACAAATTTGCTTGCACGTTACGTCACCGAATTAATCAAAATCTGACATATTGAACTTAGTCAAACGGCTCAGACAAAAACAGGAAATGGTTCTGGTTAATCGAAACCAACGATGGATACTACAAGAACTAGAAAATCGTAACAAACCCATATGGAATGCAGTTCAGACTTGTAAACAGTAAAAACCAGCACACTCCAGCATTAAAAGAGGAAAGTTCGATCCTAGTCTCTAATAATGGAAAATCAAATGCTCCAAGTAAGAACTTCCTTGCTACGTAGCGAGGGAATCTTAGTTCAACAGGTCATAGTCCAAATTAGGTTAGGTTATTGGGCTGCCATCGAAATTGCAACCCACCAGCAAATGGTGACTGGACTATTAACCCTAAAACGAGATAAAAGCATATCAACTTTGCTTTCATGGGAATTCGAACCTCTATGGTCAAGGACAGGCACTCAATTAACTAATCCAATCCGTTTATAGTCCGAATTAACAACTAGGCCTCAACAGTTGACGATGAAGAACTCATATTAACGGACGATTTGTAAGTTTCCTTCTACTTCTTATTCTTCTTGTGGCGCTACAGTCCGGGGTGAACCTGGGCCTCAGTCAAGAATCCATAGGAAATTTAGAAAAATGCCAGGTCTTCTGATGGGGTAAACAATATTTCTTCTCAAAAGCCTTCCAATGAGCGGCATTAAATTCTTGCGACAAATCTTTTAAAAGTTGTCAAAAAGTAGCTTACTACCCTCCAGAGTGGAAACCATGAAAAAGTATAGCAATTCTAAAATCCGGAAAAGATACATGTCAGACAAGCAGTTACCGTCCTCTAAGCTGACAATATAAGCAAATGTTTTTATAAAGTGATCAATCGTAAACCATCTCGACGTACACAACACAAATCGTCCACAAAACGTATTTAGTTCTAGGCCTAGTGTTTGTTGATAAGTCTCCTTAACATCGCCTATAAGATCTGCTATAGTATGTCGTTTTGTGTGAGCACCTGAAACCATTCGTCAACAACATGATAGGTCCCTATCAGTGCGGTTTCAGGCCTGGGAAGTCCACTATCGATCAAATTTTCACATTACGGCAGATCCTCGATAAAACCCAAGAGATGCAGATCGACACTCACCACCTATTTGTCGACTTAAAGGCCGCAAATGACAGCGTGCATAGAGATGAGCTATACAACGTCATGTCTAGTTTTGACATTCCTGCCAAATTCGTCAGGTTGTGGAGGATGACGATGGAGAACTCTCATTGCTCCATTAAGGTTGGCAATAAACTCACCGAGAGCTTGAATGTCATGAGATGTCAATGTCAAGTGACTTCTTCAACATCATACTTGAGATGATCGTGCGAAACTCAAACGTCAACACCAAAGGCGCGTTCGTTCATCTGCCTGCTTCCGCGATCGACATTGACGTAAACACAGCGAGCCGTCAATGAAGTGTTTGCTTGTATTGAAACGGAGGCGGGAAAAATGGGTTTAGCGATGAACGAGGGCAAAACAATGTATATGCTGCCATCAAGAAAGCACACGCAACATCGACGACTAGGTCAGAACGTCACCATAGGCAGCGACAACTTTGAGGTGGTAAAGGACTTCATCTACCTTGGCTCCCAAGTCAATAGTGCGAACAACATCAGTACCGAGATTTAGCGCAGAATAACTCTTGCCAACCGCTGTTTCCTTGGGCCAAGAGGCAGTTGAGTAGTCGAGCCCTCGCTCAAAGGACCAAGCTAACATTATATGAGACCTTGATCATCCTGTTTCATGACTCGGAAGTGTGGACAATCTCGAAAGCGGATGAAGACGCACTTGGTCTCTTCGAGAGAAAAGCTCTGCGTTCAATTGTTGGTCCTGTTTGCGTTGGGGAAAAAGGTTCAACCACGAACTGTACGGGCTGTAAAGGGATATGAGTCTAGTCAAGCGTCTACGGATTCAACGCCTGAGATGGCTAGACCATGTATAACGCATGGGCAACACTGCTCCAGCCCGAAGAGTCTTCGACTCAGAAGCAGTGGGACAACGCATTGGAGAACGACCACGAATTTCGCACTCAAGTGGTGAAGGACCTCAACGAACTTGGAGTGCGAAATTGGAGAAAGCTGGCTAAAGCTTCTTCGCCGAGGCCCAGGTTCACCCCGGAGTGTAGGTTAGATTAGGTTAGGTTGTAGTGGCTGACTGCTAAAGAGCAGTCACACTTAGGCCAGGTTAGGCCCATTGTGATACCACGCGACCCCGGAGTGTAGTCCCATAATGGATTGGCATGGCAAAAAAGTCGTGGTTTTCGAATATAAAATTGGATTCATCCCAAAACTTTTTTAATGGGCTTCATGAAACACCTGTCCTACCAGCCATTGGTAGTGATGGGCAACTATCCTTCCAGACCATTGTCTGAAACAATGTCAACTCAGGAATTGAAACCAACGAGTGTAAAGAGGTGGAAAGTACAGAATTGCCATTGTGCTATTAATGTTTTCAACGCGAAAGGCTTTGCAAGTCGAATCGACAAAACCAGTTAATCTCTTGCAAACGCTCATTTTTGGTACATTCGCGCCTAGCTCGTGGTTTCATTCGAACGAATATAAACATTGGAAAACTGTAAGTCGTTCTATTATGTATGTCTTGAGATCGTCTGATTTTTTTGTTTAATTATATTCTACAAATTATCAACAGGATATGCACCACATTCTTTCACTCAAGGTTCAATTAAAGTCCTCAGCTTGGTATGACTTCAGTCTGAACACAGTTTTCACTGATGTTTGTTTATGACTTTATCTATTTAAACGTGTTCTTAAGCATATATTAGCCTTATTTCTTTCGAGAGTAGACTCTCGTTGTGTTTTCCTGCTTCTTCTTCTTTGATTGGCGCTACAGTCCGGGGTGGACCTGGGCCTCAACCAACATGCCTCTCCAGCCAGCACGATCTTTCGCCAGCTGCCTCCAGTTGCGCACACCAAGTTGGTTGAGGTCGCACTTGTGTGCGCCATCTAGTGCGAGGACGTCCTCTGTTGCGCTGTTCAAATGGCTCGGTATCGAAGACTCTTTGGGCCGGAGCTGTTGTGTCTCGGTATCGAAGACTCTTTGGGCCGGAGCTGTTGTGTCCATCCGCTCTATACGACCTAGCCATCTTAAGCGTTGGATCCGAAGACGCTTAACTAGGTGCATGCCGCTGTACAGCCCGTATAGTTCGTGGTTGAACCTTCTCCTCCAAACGCCATCAACGCAAACAGGACCAAAGATCGAACGCAGAACTTTTCAGTCAAAACAACCAAGAGCTTCTTCATCCGCTGTCAATAGCGTTCATGTCTCTGCGCCATAGAGCAGGACTGGGATGATCAGGGTTTTATACAAGGTCAATTTGGTGTTTCGAGAGATGGCTCTGTTACTCAATTGCCTCCTGAGCCCAAAGAAACAGCGATTGGCAAGAGTAATTCTGCGCTTGATCTCGGTACTGGTGTTGTTGTCCCTATTTACTCCGGAGCCTAGGTAGACGAAGTCCTTGACTACCTCAAAGTTTCTGCTGCCCAATATGACGCTCTGTCCGAGACGTCGATGTTGTGCGTCCTTCCGTGATAACAGCATGTACTTTGTTTTGCCCTGGTTTACCGCTAGACCCATTTTAGCCGCTTCCGCTTCAATGCCAGCAAACGCCTCATTGACGGCTCGCTGTGTTCGTCCAATCACGTCAATGTCGTCCGCGTAAGCAAGCAGTTGAACGGACTTTTGGAAGATCGTGCCTCGGGTGTTTACGTTTGAGTTTCGCACGATCTTCTCAAGTATGATGTTAAAGAAGTCACATGACAGCGTGTCGCCTTGCCTAAAACCTTTTTTGACATTGAAGGTCTCGGTGAGTTCGTTACCGACCTTGATGGAGCAGCGAGAGTTCTCCATCGTCATCCTGCACAACCTGTCTCTATGCACGCTGTCATATGCGGCCTTGAAATCGACAAATAGGTGGAGGGTGTCGATCTGCATCTCTTGGGTCTTTTCCAGGATCTGCCGTAATGTGAAAATTTGATCGATAGTGGACTTTCCTGGCCTGAAACCGCACTGATGTGTTTTCCTGCTAGCCGTCTCAATACTGCTTGCTGCCTCCACTTTGGCTGCATCTGGGGAGGAATTGGCTAAGGCGATTAACCGTCCCACTTTTAATAGTCACAATTGGCTATCAACTCCAACATCTCGCTCTTAGTAATGCGATCACTTCCATTTGCTGAATGGAAGTGGTTTTGTTGCGTACTTATGGGTTTTTTTTTGGCACGCCTTAAGGCCTAAGCCCATGGAACCCATTACGAGTGTCTGTCAAAAAATTGACAACTAATAAGAGCCATTAAGAGGGAGCGAGATAACGAGTGTGGGCTGTATGTGGAATGCATCAGAATGGATGAAGTTGGCGAACTTTTAACTTTTGTTCCGTATGACAGTTCATTCTTCCATGTGTGTCCCATTTACGTATGCACGTGTATCATTTTACTCTCATGTGTCGTGTGGGATTGTGTGGATGTTCATTGGGCACCTCTTTGCAACGCTCGCACCGGACTCTGGGCCGCGATTTTACTAATAAATGCTTTGCATTTGCTCCTAATACAAATATTGAACAAAAATACATGAAAACGAAACCTATACTAGCGATGCGAATGAAATTTACAATCGAATAAATTGGCAAATTGTTAAAATTTGAATTCGATTGTCGATTTATTCGGTCTCATCAGACAACAAACGAATAATAATCGAATCGAGTCGATTATTCTCAGTACCTACTACCACCAACAGAATGCCTATGACATGATAACAGGTAGATAGTTCATCGTGAAGAGTGGCGATGTAACTTCTTCAACGGTCTTTGACATCAAAAACGGTCTGCAACGGTTGGTTCGCCGATCCTGTTTTCAATATTCACTGCAGATCTGGTAGGTTCAATGCCGCACTTAATTGCGTACGCCGACGATTTAGTGGCGTACAGATCAGGTCCGAAGATCGAAGAAATAAATATCTTGCTGCAAGGTGACTTCGATCAAATTCAGCGATTTTGCGACGACTGGAAGTTGATTATCAACTTCCGGAAGTGTGAAACTATCCTTTTTAGAACCCCGCTGTACATGGCATCATGGGATACGCGCACAAACTGGCGTAAGTTCGGCATTGTTGATCCACAGGGACGTCCTTTAGATGTGAAAAGTGTAGTTAGGTATCTTGGCATTTGGTTGGACCAATATCTGTATTTTGACAAACATATAGATATTGCTCTGGCCAAAGCTAAAAAGGCCTTTGCTGTGGCAAGGAGGTTGTTTTACAGCAGCCAACTTGATACCAGGGTGAAGGTAATCTGCTACATGGCCCTCATCCGGCCAATTATGGCCTACGGTTGTCCGTTGTGGTTCAACGTGAGTCCTTCCCAGATGGAAAAGATAAGGTTGTTCGAGAGACAGTGTCTGCGGACTTGTCTCCGGTTGTATCGTACACCCGAGTCTGAGTACAAGAAGTACTATCCCAATGAGGTCCTGTACAACGAGGCAAACCTCAACAGAATCGATAATTTTATTATCAAGCTGACCAGAAGGCATATTGCACGAGGTATGACTTCGTCCAACAGTCTGATCTTTGGGGCTTACTACCCCAACGTTATGTGAGAGTGCGCTTTACCGGCTTTATTCCTCCCTAGGCGTTCCTCTATCTCGACACAATTGGCCTAATACAGGATCCACACGGATGTCCTGTAATCTTCCACGTCGTACGCCGAACAGTGGACAGGCGACTTCGATATGAACGGGACGTCGCTCGCAGTCACGAGGATCTCCTCCGGTTCAGTAGAGCGATCTCTGCTCGAGACAGGAGAGAGTCTGCCAAAGAACGGCAATTTTATTGGTGGTTGCACCAAAACCAGTCTCCGCAGTCGCTAGCTTCTCTAAATGGATCGATAGTTGATCATAATGGCCAACTTACATAGGTTTAAGGTAGTTGTAAGGTAAAATATATAAAAATGAAAAAAATGAAAAAAAAACAGGTGCACCAGGGCGTATAAAGTATATATGTTAGGCATATACATAACATATACGTTCTGGTGCACGCGTTCGTACTGTTACTAACATAGTTAAGATAGTTTTAAGTTTTAATGGTAGGTTAAGCTAATTTAAGTTAGGTTAAATAGATATATATATATATATAGCCAAGTTTCTTTTTTACCATTTTTCTTGGCCAAAACAAATTTGGAACAGTACGTTTAACACTAAAAAAAAAATGTGCATAAGCCGAAAGGCACAGACCACACTATTATGAGAATAGCTTAGAGTACCCGTATAGGGTCAGTAGGTTAGACGTAAGAATATTTGTTAGTTAAGCTAGTTTTAAGAATTTTTGTCTAGCATGAAAGTAAATGAATTATATAATAAAACAAAAATTTATGAAAAAAAAAAAAACAGAATGCCTGGTACTAATTCCTCGATTTATTCATATGTTGGTGAGAGTGTATAAAATCAGCGTAAGGCTGTGTCTCCAATAAGAAACTATACCTACCAAAATAGGAACATTGGGAACGGAAATGCAGCCAAACCTCTGTAATTGGAACATACTTAAATCGAATTTTCTATAATTCAAACCAAATATCTGAACAATATTGGTTTCCGTGGCTATTTGAATTTTGTGGGTTCGACTGTATTCTTCGTCTTTCTCACCCAATGAGTGAGAGGTTTGTACTGTCACTCTCATAAATGTACAATTTAAATTCTAGTAGTAAAACGAAATGAAAAAGAGATGGGCAATTGCGAGAATCGGCGGATACACATAATTTGGTGATCTCCCTCCGACTTGAAGAATCGACGAATACACACAATTTAGCAATCTCTCTCTGAGTTGAAGAATCGGCGAATACAAACAATCGTTGGCGATTGGAATCGGACCTACAAGAATCGAAATTCAACAATCGACTGCGCTGAATTCGAATTCGAATAATTGCGATTGCTAGAACAATCGAATTATTCGATTGTTTTTACTCGCAATTGCCTATCGCTAACCTATACAGATGTAGCATTAAATCTGTCACAAAAGTGCGGCTCTTAAATTGACAATTATCTACATTCAGCAGAGCAAAAATTAGACAACTATAGTACACCGCCTTAGTTGATTTCCTTATCCCTTTCCTTTACCTTATTCCTTCTTCTCAACTTGAGTTCCTTGCCTTCCTGTCGACCCAATATCGACGTCGAATATCAGATGAAGAATCTTTCAAAGGTCCACTCAAAGATCATCTTTCTTCGAATGGTCTTGACCATTTGCGTATTGTTCAACAATGATTTTCAAAAAAATGTTGGTCGTTCGATGCCATGGCGATGGGACATGCCGTCAGTCAACTGTGTCCAATATTTAAACCGCTGCTCCTGCTAAATGCACCACCACTGAGAGCCCTTCCATAACGATGAAGCCCTTTCAATCAAATCGAATCTTGGTCGATGGTTAATATTCCACTCGCTCCTTGCATGCCCATTGGATCTAAGAAGCTGAGGCTTACTGCCAGCTCATGTTAGTACAAAGGCACTCCTAACCAAACGCACTCAACCAAGTTAGACGTTTGATTAACCCCCTCTGCCAGCACCTCTGATCATTGCACCCATCGCCGAGACTTAGGAATTCGTGGAATTCACATCCAAATTCCATACGGCCACCACCCGCCCGACGCACACATTTTGCATGGCATTCCATGATTTTCCATCCCCACTGTACACTGCACAGCCCACATCCCGGATGTGCAGTGGCACGATGACGATGTGTGAATAGGGTTTTAAAATCGTCCCTAATGGACGCATTTGAGCTTGATGGCCGGCCCGGCCATCGTTGATAGAACGTAATCCCCACAGCAGGCGCTCCCGTAACAATTGTGCACGACGACGATGGGCGGATGGCGATGGGCGAATGGCGATGGCAATGGCGACGGCTCACTGCTCCCGGATGGGAGAATTGTGAGGTTGCCGGTGTTTGTGGTGCGGCCGTGATGCCATGGCGATGGGACTCCCTGCCGATGATGGGACTCTGGTGATGCGGAAATATTTTACCCAAAAATTTTGTTTTGAAAAGGTGATTACACGGTCTGAGTTGTAGATTCCGCACATTGCTTCCGCCCGCTGCCAGGGCAACCCGGACCCCCAGCAGCGAGCGATGATGAACGTTTTAAGTTAAACCGTACGCGTACGCATATTAAATTACTTAATTGCGTTTAGATGGGGATTAAACGTCCATAAATCGTGCGCCTTTGTGGCTTATCTTCGGAGCCGTCGCGCTATAGTGTCTAACAGCATAAATTACATCACCCGTTGGAACTTTAAGTGTGCTGCTCGGCGGAGGCGGTCCATCTCCGCCCTCCTCACGGCACGGCTCTAAATATTTCACGGGAAACAGTCAGGAATCCATTAGACGGGATGGGCGTCGTTCACCTAATAACTGTGCTCTAAAAGTGTCTGCTAGATGTTTCCTCATCTTTCACATCTTCCGCAGCTGCCACCCTCACCGCCGTCAGTCGCAATTATAAAATGTGGCTTGTAATTTAGTTGCGATGCGGTACGTGTATCTTATTTCACACACACTCCCCGCTTCGCATTCGCAATTTCATTCAATTGTGACGGCGGCGGCGGCGGCGGCGCGCAGAACCGGAGCTGCCTCTCGAAGGGTACACCCCGCCGCCGCCACTGCTACTGCTGCCGGTGGCGAGGCGCTTTAGCCGGGTTAGGGTGAGCCACCCTTAAAGCCGTACAATTTTTAATTAGTAATTTTCTACTCTGCTTAACATAAAACCAGAATAATTACGCTGCTTGTTTGGAATGCGTAACGAGTTTTCACATTTTAATTTTGGATCGCTGAGGCGCACAGGCCTTTCGTCGTCGTCGTCGTCGTCGTCGTCGCTGGGCATGGCGGGCGGAAGCGAGGCAGCGAAGACACTGGAACAACACCCAACAGCCGTCTTGCTGGCTCGGGAATGTGGGTCGAAGCTCCGCTGTCAGCGCGCAGGGGTGTGCGTGTGATGTATGATGGCGGTTTTGTTATTTTTAATAATCAAATTATTTCATTAGTCGGCGGCGGTGGGGGCGTCGTTGGAGTGCGGGACGGCGGATCTCGTTAGAGAGGGATTGTGTCGGCTGATAAAGCCGTTTGACGCAGTTCGCCCAGATTGAGAATTAAATTTTGTGTTTCTAAGGACTGTTTGTTTTGGACGCTGACGATGCGGGTTCTTCTTAATTGGGAGTCGCGAGGAGGTTTCAACGGAGAGGATTTTGGCAAGAAACCACTGGCAAGGGTGATGACGAGGCTGTGTGATCGATTCGCGATGGCGTGGGCTGATGGGAGGTTATTTTTCCCCGGCTTATCACGTAGAAATGTGGGTATTCAAATGCGAAAGGAAGCCGTCTAGACCGCGCCCCGAGAGCAACGGATGTCAGGTGACTTTATTTGATTTCAAAGTGGTTCTGGGAATGTTCACGAATTGTGGGCGGCACGAGTGAAGGTCAACTTGTCATGGCTGAAGTGGAGCGTGTCTGTTGTTGGCGAGTAATAATGTCACGGGGCACGTAATGATGCTGAGTTATAAGCCGCTTCAAGTGACATTTAAGTTTGAAGGGATGGCAAATATATTGTGGTTATGTCGTGGGCGGTGAAGGTAGCTGGTAGCTGAGATAAATAAACTTAGTTCTGGACTCACGTAAACTTGTGATACACACGATCAATAGTTGAATGTCAAATGTCTCCTTAAGCAACAATTCTTAAGATTTGTGAGTTGGTACAATGGTAGCCCCTGATAGGTTAGCCACAGTCTAGATATTTCAAGAACAACTCCGAAGTCGAAATCATTGCTTAAATTCTTCTTGTTTGCTTGGCGCTACAGTCAGTGGTGGGCCTGAGCCACAACCAACAATCCTCTCTAGCCAGGAGTTTCCAGTTGCGTATTTAAGTTGGTTGAGGATCATCCCCACTTGTGTACTTCATATCATTCGAGAAGGGCATCCTTTGCGTTGTCCAAATGCCTCGAAATCGAGCGCTGGTACAGAGCTGCCCATATGCTCGACGTAGCCGTCTAAAGCTTTGTGTCTGGAGATGCTTAACTCGGTGCATGCCGGTGTACAACTCGTACAGAAACAGATATAAGTGTTTTACGTGATCACCTGCCGTTAGGCTTATATCAAGAAGACATTTAAATCTTTTAGAACATTTTACGACGCTGGACCAGACGCCTTTAGTAGGAATCTCAAGTTCCAAATTTAGAAATAAGCTTATGGACCTATTTTTCCACCTTGGTAGGGTGGCAAGGCCCATCTAACACCTTTGCTACTCTTTGAGTCGTAGCATCCGCTTGTTATCTGCAACTCCACATAGACTTGAATCAATAGCTTTCACGTCGGAGAGTCGCAAATGCCCATCGCCTTAATAGACTAGATTAACTCTCCGACATGCAGGTATATCTCCACTTCTCTCCGCGGTTTTGGGTCTTAAACCACAGCCACCACGATGCTCCCTCTAGCGATCAGGATGAAACCTATGCGGGTGTCACGGGCGGATGCCTGATCTCCCGTGGCACCAGACTATAGCCTCTGGTCAAGCTACCAGTAGGATGCCATAACATCCCGGGACTGGCCGCCATTGTTATAAAGTATCTATAATAGTATCTATAATAAGACAAGGCACCTACAGTTCATTCCTTTGTTTGCGAGCTTGAAACCATCATTTTGACAAGCAACGGAGTAGGTTATTTCCTAAACCATTAGCTTTTAGCTCAGAATTTTAGTCGCCTTTTACGACAGGCATGCCTTGGCTCGGGTATATTCTACGACCTCTGCCTCTCTAGCAGGCAAGAGATGATCAGGTTCTTATACCAAGCCATCTTGGGCCTTCGAGAGATGTCTCTGTTACTCAATTCCTTCTTGAGCCCGAGGGGCAGCGATTGGCAAGAGTAATTCTGCGCTTGATCTCAGCACTGATGTTACTGTCCCTGATTACTGCAGAGGCGAGGTAGACAAAGTCCTTCACTATTTAAAAGTTTCTGCTGCCCACTATGATACACTGACCGAGACGTCGATGTTATGCGTTATTCTGGATGATAGCATGAACTGATTTGTGTCCTCATTTACCGCTAGACCTTTTTAGCCGTTTCTGCTTCTAAGCCAGCAAACGCCTCATTGATTGCTCGCCGTGTTTGTGTGTTTACGTCAATGTCGTACGCGTAAGCAAGCAGATGAACAGAATTTTGAAGGAACGTGCCTCTGGTATTGAGGTTGGAATTTCGCACGATTTTTTTTTTTTTTTTTTATAATTTGCGCGTGCTCAAGGGGTTATTAATACCCTTAATTGTCCGGGGTCAAGACACAGCACGGGCCGAATGTATAGAGGGAGAGAGAGAGAGGAGGTACCTGTGCACATTGGTCTTAAGCATCTGCGGATTGAAATCTATTGGAAATATTGAGCTGGGAAGAGCATTCCATATTCGTGTAGTGCGGCTAAAAAACGAGTCTCTAAATTTCACTGTGCGTCCGAAAGCAGGCTTAAGGGTAAACTGATGAGCATTCCTGGCGAGACGTGTATTGCGGGTGAATTCAAGAAGTGGAGGAATGCAGTTGGCTAGCTCACTTGAGCATCGTTTGTTAAAGTAACGATAAAACACGGACAAAGACACGGTACGTCGATGTTCAAGCGAGTCTAATGAACCCGCGATATCGTTGTCTCCAATAAGTTTTATTGCTCGCTTTTGGATTCTATCTAGTAGGTGCAAGGTGGTCTTGGGGGCACCAGACCTTAGGCGAATATACGCCTTATAGATTAGAGCCAAATCAGAGGGGGTGAAGTATTTCTTGCATCGATTAAGGAAACCTAAACATTTCGTAGCATTTTTGGCGACCTCGAATATGTGATCGTTCCAACTAAGTGTTGTGTTGATGAACATACCGAGGATGGAAAGTTTTCCGGTTTCGTCGATACACGCGCCATTCATGGATGATGGCTGACTGTCAGGGGTTCGCGTTAGAGACAGCAGACAGCATTGAGTTTTGGAAGCATTGAATTCCACTCTGTTGTTCTTACCCCAGTTAATTATGCTGTCCAGATCAGAATTCAATGTGCTTGACATACGCTGCCGTTCCAATATTACGTCCGAAGGGCAGGGTCGTGAATTTTCGAATGAACATGAAAAGCTGAGGGTGCTATCATCAGCGAAGGAGTGGATTGGATTAGAAGTGGCAGACAGGAGATCATTTATAAAAATGAGAAAGAGTGTCGGAGACAGAACAGAGCCTTGGGGCACACCAGCATTTATTTTGTGGATATCAGACTTGAACCCATCCAAAACAACTTGGATTGAACGGTTCGAAAGGTAATTTCTAATCCATAGAAGCAGAGATTCATCAACACCATAAGCACGCATTTTTGACAAAAGAGCTTGATGCCAAACTCAGTCAAATGCTTTAGAAATATCAAGCGCAACTATCTTGCTTTCGCCTGCATTGTGCAAAGATTGGTTCCACTTTTCGGTGAGATAAGCTATCAAATCACCAGTGGACCTGTTGCTGCGGAAGCCATACTGTCGGTCATTAAGAAGCTTCCGCGATTCAAGATATTTCAAAAGCTGACGATTTATCAGCGTTTCCATGACCTTGGGAAGAAGGGACGTAAGTGCTATGGGTCGGTACGAGGTGGGTGACGAAGATTCGCCCTTTTTAGGGACGGGCTGGACAAATGCTGTTTTCCATCTACTCGGAAAGAGACCTGAAGAGTAGGATAGATGAAAAAGCTTACGCAGTGGTTTTGCCAGCGAAGAAGAACACCTCTTCAGAAGTATTGGGGGAATACCATCCGGGCCAGCGGATTTGTGCACGTCGAGATCTTTAAGTACTCTTGCAACTGTACGAGTGCGGAAGTGAATTTGTCCCATGGTGAAACCAACGCTCTCGGGTACAGGTGGGGACAAATTACTATCTTGCAGTGTTGAGCTGGCTGCAAAATGCGCCGCAAGCAGATTGGCTTTGTCCAAAGAGCTGACAGCTGGGATGTCATTGAAAATGAGCGTGGAAATTGAGGACGAGGCGGAATTCTTTATGTTTTCCACAAATAACCAAAAGTTTTTGCTACCCTTGGGACATTGTAGCACTATTTGCCTCAACTTCTGTTCATGGGAGAATTTCACACTTCGGATTATTGCATTGCAGTCATTTCTGGCCCGGCTTTGTATAACCGGAAATTCAACTCTCTTATTCTGATAGCCTCTTTGCAGCTCGAGTCATACCATGCATTTGGTCTGGATTTGATACACTTCACTCTATGCGGAATGAAGAATCTCATGCCCAGCTGAAGAATGTTTGTGATCATATCAGCAGCGGCATCCACGTCACTATCGAGGAAGCATAGTGACCAGTTAAAATTTTGTTGAGTCCGCTCCAATTGGCTTTCTCGTATAGCCATACTGTTCTTTTCGGAATTTGTTCTCTAACTGTTTGTGGCGAAAACGAGAAATTAGCTGATACGACACAGTGGTCTGACGAGCCTAGAGGCGACGATATGTCAACAGAATATTTATCAGTATGAGAGGTGAGAAACAGGTCCAGTGTGTTGGCGGAATGATCTGCAATGTCGGGTATTCGTGTGGGCAAATCTTATCTTAAGTATGATGTTGAAGAAGTCACTTGACAACGTATCGTCTGGTCTATAAGCTTTTGATATTGACACCTCATGGCATTCAAGATCTCGGTGAGTTCGTTACCGGCCTTAATGGAGCAGCGAGGGTTCTCCATCGTCATCCTGCACAACCTGACGAATTTGCCAGGAATGTCAAAACTATCGCTCGTCTCTATGCACGCTGTCGTATGCGGCTTTAAAATCGTCGAATAGGTGAAGGTTGTCGATCTGCATCTCTGGAGTCTTTTCCAGGATCTGCCGTAGTGAAAGGATGTGGTGGATGGTAAACTTCTCCGACTTGAAATCAGAACCTTTCTGATTACTGACAAATGGTGTCAGGCGTTCAAACAAAACGACGGAGAGGATGTTATACGCGATGTTAAGGAGACTAATTCCTCTATAGTTGGCGCTGTGAATGGCGCTCCTTCAAGAGTGTTTATATTACGACCTCTTCGCTGAATATTCCAATCCAGCCAATTCAGTGTAACTCAATTCAGTCTTAAAACGCAACCAATATGGACTTACCTAGTAACATACAAATTATCTATAGACTGTGACCAAAATAAATAGAAAAAGAAGTTGTCATGTTGTGTGAAGGACTTAGAAGACACAGAGCATGAATTACCACTCTCATACAATTTGAATCCAAATCTTCACAATAAGGCAGATCCTGGAGAAGACCAGCGAGTTTCAATTCGATACTCACCATCTTTTCATCGATTTTAAAGCCGCATACGACAGCATTCATCGCAAGGAGCTATTCGAAGCGATGACCGAATTCAAGATCTCGGGAAAATTGATCCATTTGTATCGCACCACGCTAACACATACGCGATGCACCGTGCAGTTCGGTTCGAAACCTGCATCGGGTGTCGGCAAGGAGATGCGCTGTCGTGTGATTTCTTCAATTTGGTCCTGGTGAAGATAGGCGCCGGGCAAAAGTCAACACGAAAGGCACTATCTTCTACAAGTCAGTCCAGCTGTTGGGATACGCTGTAGACATCGACATTATCGCACGGTACCAACGCGCCGTAGTGGAAGCTTTCACGGCAATTTAAGAACAGGCGAAACGAGCTGGTCTTAAGGTCAACGAGAACAAAACAAAATATATGCGGTCGAGCAAAAAACGATCCGCTGTGGTGTGCAGCTAGGCCAAAACGTTAAAATCGACAGCTACAATTTCGAAGTAGTAAAGGAGTTTGTCTACCTCGGGGCAAATGTAAACTCCACGAATGACATCGTATTGAGGATCCGACGTAGAATCGCCCTTGGTTACCGATGCTACTTCGTTCTGCCAAAACAACTGGGCTCGAAACTCCTGACTCGAAGGACCAAAGTCATGCTCTACAAAACCCTTATCCTGCCAGTCCTACTTTATGGAGCCGAAAGCTGGACATTAAGTAAGGCTGCAGAGCTGATTCTTGGTGCCTTCGAAAGAAAAATTCTACGTCGGATATATGGTCCCGTCTGCGAGGAAGGCGAATGGAGGAGAAGACACGAGCTGTACAAGGATGTGGATGCAGTCTTTGCAGGAAGGCAAAAATCCGTCGACCACACTGGCTCGGCCACATCGAGCGAATGGACAACAACACTCCAGCAAAGAGGGTCTTCGAATCCGAGCCTCCTGGTTCGAGAAGGAGAGGAAGACCGAACCTCCGGTACAAAGACCAAGTCATCGCGGATGTTAGACAGCTTGACCTTGATGACTGGAAGCAGCGTGCCCAGGACCGTCACCGATGGAAGGCAGCAATTGCTCAGGCTCAGACACTTCATGGTTCGACTGCCTGATAAGTAAGTAAGTAGTCCGACGTTGCATTGCAGCCCGGTGCATTGGAGGTGTTAGATTATTATCCCTTAAGGTAGGAACTGAATTGGTTCCTCGATCGTAAGCAAGGACTCCACCGCATAAGCCCCAATGCCCACCCATCTGTCAATTCAACCAAGTGGACAATGGGCGGTCCGCCTAACGTTTGCAAACGTCGTTTAATCGCCCCTACCGGAGCTTACAAAAAAATGTACCTCACCGTTCTAGGATCATTAACGTCCGCACCCAACTTCCATAAAATTTATTCCAAAAGGCGACTGCTTGTGGTCCCGGTTTGTGGGGTGAAGGGCCTTTCAAACTTTTTGTGTGTCACCTACAGGAAGGCATGAGGTTACGTATATTTATTCACGCCCCTAGGGGCACTGACGTAATACCTTCCGCCGGAACCGGCATCAGCCAACACCATCTGTTGGCTATTGCACAACTTTTCCTTCCCAATTCGAGGCCATCACAAAACGAGACCAACCTTAAATATATTGAAATTCCTAATAGGCTTACCGTACAGAACAAATATAAATAGAAGCCAGTCACTGTTCTCCTACGCCTCCACGTTGAGCCACCAACACAGCCACCGTGTGCCCACACCCATCCGCCGGGGCTAATGAAACAACATGCTAGAGCAAATACAATTTCATCTCAATATTTGCACACATCTCCCGCACCACCCAGCCCGTACGCAAAACGCAGTTGTCCTCCCAACAAACACACTCGCACACAGCCAAACACACGCGTACCTACTCACGTATCCACTTGTAGGAGGAGAGGAAACCATAATTAAATGAGAATGAATCACAAATTAAATAATATTCACCCACCCACCCAGTCAACCTTAACCCCCAACCAACCCCCGCCCCGCTCGAGCGAAGAAGGAGGACATTTTTGTTTCCCTTGGTGAAAAAGTCCATTCGGTCCGGGATTCCGAACGTGAAAAGGACGCGCAACAAAAAAGGACGACGACCAAGCTCGAGAAGAAATTTCTTCCACAAAATCCACTCTGCGGTGTGTGAGCGCCGACAAGAAAAAAAACCCCTAGATCGGATCGAAAGAAAATGAAAATTATTGTCTCCATTCGGAAAACAACTCACCCCAGCCGCTCGCTGTGTGTGTGAAAATACAAAAAAAAATAAGAAAAAACAGCAAAAAACGAAGCTCCTTTTGTCGGTTTCCATTTTAATTGTTGATTTTTCGTGAAAGCAAACAAATTACATGTGGTAGCTGCATACACACCCACACGTGCAGCCACCCCCCGGCTGGAGGGTGGCGCTGGGGGAGCTTCTGTTTTTGTTTGCGTAGATTCTTAAACGGACACAATTTTGTGCAAAACTCGCTGGGGTCGCGTTCGTGTGGCTGTGCCAGTGGCAGCAGCAACATCCAGAATCCTGGAAATTTCTCCACTTGTATGCCGTTGCAATCGCACTCCCCCACTCCGAGTGGCTTCGCAGCATCCCCCGCACTTTGACAAGTTCCTTTCGCCGCACCACACAGGCACACACCAACACATCGGCGGGGCGCCCGTACATAAATTTTATGTGCGCACATTAGTATTATGTATTGGGAGCGAACTGCGTCCGGGCCGGGCACATAGGGGCGAGGGAAACGACTCGATGTACGCAGCAGCATCCACAGGACGAAGGGCGCTGTATGGATTTCTCCTCGAATTTTTTTGTCCGCCCGCCGTTCACCCGCCCCACCCCCGTGTCGAGCAGCAGATGGTGTTGCCATAGTTACCTCTGAGTCCCTGTTCGAATGGATTAATTAAACGCTGGAAATGAGGGTAAGGAGAAAAAAAGCCAGCAGATGTAGGCGCACACATTCACGCCGAGGCCGATTCACGGTGGCGCGGCGGCTTGTTGCCACCGTGAACGGACGTCGACTGGTGGCGCGCCATCTAGCGGGTGGCCCCGGAGGCCACGAACCAATTGTTGGGAGTGGGTCTGCCATTTTCGGGTGGAAATCCAACCGGGTGACGACGATATGCAAATTAGACGGCTGGAAATGAAAGGCGGCCTGACAGGCAGGATAATGCAGACTCGCACCGGCTCAGCGGTGAAAGGGAGCGCTGCACGAATAATAGAAATAATTTTATATATTAGTGGCATTCGTTTGGCTGCATTTGATGCGAGATGTGTGACAGAGATTGCAACGGATAACGATAGAGCGACGCGGCGACGACGATGATGATGAAGACTGACAGTGATTCCATTATGTACACTCTCTCTCTGGATGTAGCTGGACGAGGAGAGGAGTGTTGTTTTTCTTTTTTTGTCGAACTTCTTTTGTATCCTTGCGGGTACTGCCGAGTGGAGTGTGTCCATTGAATTAATGCCAAGGGGTGGCTGGATAGATGGATGGATGGATGGAATTTATTTTAATGCAATGCATGTGCATGAACGAGGCTCGCCATCTGCCCGAAATCGACTAGGATTTCGATTCGGCCCAATCCGAAGGGGGATGTGAGAAGAACTGATAAAAATCACGAAGCGTACCTAATGCCACTGGACGGGGTTGCGGCGCGGCGTTGTGTGTGAGGACAGAGATTAGACATGAGGGGGATTAGAAATCGTTTATTAAATCATTTTTTCCCTACTTTAGACGGAAGTGCATCCTTGTTCCTGGGCATGAACGGGTGCGGGAAAGGTCCTTGAAATATGTTGCTCGAAAGAGTGGGCAATCAGGACTCAAGGGGTACGAGTTATGAGATGAGAACTTCATCACGAATTGTATCCGTTCCCGTGTCATTTGAATTTTACCCGGTTTTGCAGTCGATGATCATGTTTGAGGATGCATATGCGCAGATTGAGTTGGGAAGCGGTCAGAAAATTAAGGAGATTTTTGAACGCATTGCAATCTGCGTAAGAAGATCATATTTTGTCCGTGGGAAAAGGAACCCATCAAGAACTCAAACTCGCAGGGTGAAGGCACTAGTGGTCCGCCACTCTCTAATTATCGGCCCCTTTAACGACTTTCTTCAGGTAATTTAAATGCCAGGACCGTCACCAATTGCTCAGGCTCAGACCCTTCATGGTTCGTCTTCCTGATAAGTAAGTAAGTAAGTAATTTAAATGCCGTTGGGCCTGGTATGATCACTAGAGAGCTTCCGAGACACTAGAGAGTGACCGACCACTAGTGCCTTTAACCTAAAAGCGCTAACAAATGTTGACAATAGGTACGTTCACATTATACAACCAAACTGGTCGTAGAGACCAAGTAGGTGGTCGTACAATCGGTTTTATGGACTTTTTCTACTTTTTCCCTCGGTCGTACAACACTAGTCGTACGACCGCAGTACGAATTTTCATTCTATTTTGGATTTCAACAAGGAAGCATCAGCGGATGAATGAAAATGACATGTTTTCTCGATAGAGTTTCGGGTCGTGTGCTTACTTAAGCCACCATCATCCCTGAAAGAAGATCGTGCAAGAACTTGAATAAAGTCAGTCAACAGCGTAGTACAATGTGAACGCAAATCATTTTTTTGTCGTTCGACATGTCGTACTACCCGGTAATACAACGTGAACGTACCTAATGCGTCTTTT